>JBBPBX010019458.1:0-43498 GCA_038048925.1 Garcialebias charrua | reverse complement strand
TATATATAGGCATGTTAAACCCTTCCCACGCTTTTGCAATATTCTAAGCAATGTTTCAAAACTCTAAATGCTCTAAAAGAGCACAGAATGTCATGATTTCAGCTCCCTGCCTCCTCTGCTCTGACACCTGCAAGCGTTCTTGGCCACGCCCACTTATCCGCTCTGAACGGAGAACTGCTGATCAGCCGCAGCAGGAAGCTTGTCCTGCAGTATGGGCTGCACAACTGTGCAGCAGGTGCTAAATAATTTAAAATAAATTATGCAGCTCATCCATCAATCAGCCAATTGTGTCTCATGCCCAATCTTATTTTTAAAACCCGTGATAGAATGAGTCCGCCATAAACGAAGCGCGAAGTAGTGAGGGACATCTGTACCCTAATACTGACAAATCTTTCATGCGAGTTCGCTCACTAAGGCAACTCCTGAAGAAGGGAGCAACCGAGAGAAAAACAACATTAAAGGTTCAGTCTGCAGTTTCTGTAGAACTGCAGCACTTAGAAAAAATTTCAACAGGCAAAGCATTCTGATCCCTCCCCCTCAGAGCCATATATGGCTCTGCTCTCCCATGGTCTGCTGAAATTCAAATTCAAGCTCTGTTTTAATCGGCTGATTCAAATTCAAGCTCTGTTTTTATTGGCTGGTTACAAACTCTGTTTTTATTGGCTGGAAAATGGCGTGTCACCTTTTCTTTTTAGAAATATACACCAGGGGCCTCATGTACAAAGACTTGCGTGGATTTCTTACTGAAAAGTGCCGCACGGTCAAATCCAGAAATCTGCGTACGCACAAAAAAATCCAGATGTATCAAACTGTGCATACGCCGGTATCCACGCACATTGCTTTTGTACATCACAATCAACGTGGAATTGAGCGCACATGAGAGAGTGGCCGACTCCGCCTTTGACACGCCTCCATATAAATATGCAAATTCATTTAAATATGCCCTGCACGTTAGGAATGTCGTCTTTGCTCTATTGCAAATCATGTCGAAACGTGGAAAAAAGAGTAACTTCACGGACTGTGAACTGGAGACACTTCTGAGTGACGTAGAGAGGCACAGAAGAAGGTTTTGTTTGGCACGCTCAGCGCACAACAAACCGTCCACTTTTAAATGAGATGTTGACCCAACTATTTTAACATGCCTATAGGTCAGTGGTTAGCGTGCCCGCCTTTCGTCCCGAAGATCATGAGTTCGAATCCCGCATGGTACAAAGTTTTTTTTTTTATAAATTCATTCCAGATTTAAAGAACACAAGAAAACTATTTAGAATGAACAACATGAAATGAAACTATACATGAAATGAAGGCAAAAGAGGATTTCATGTGGGTTTTTTTTAAATAGTTTTCTTGTGTTCTTTAAATCTGGAATGAATTAAAAATAAAGACAAACGTTGTTTTCATTTAAATACACCCTGCAACAGAGGAATGTCGTCTTGTCCCATCATGCATCACGTTCTTCAACTGCTAAAACAGCTAGAAATGAACAAAAAACAAGAATTTAAGCTGTGCAGAACTATTCAGTCTTTCTGTTTTTTATATTTTTTGCAGGTTGTATTCTGATTGCGTCCATGTGGATGTAATAATTGTTCATCATGTGTGTTTGGGTGGAAATGATCATTATTACCCCATCATGAACAGTTTCCAGAATCACCTGTAGGTGTCGCCAAAGGAACACAAACCACAGAAACGTGCGTACGCCTGGACTGGAGCTGGCGTGGAAATGTACTTGGATGCGCACATATTCACGTTCAGTTCAGTTCAGATACATACGGGGTTTTGCGTGGATAGTGACGTACGCACGGTTTTTGTGCGCACGCACGGTTGATACATGAGGCCCCTGGAGAAGCAAGGGGACAATTTTTTTTTTTTTTTCAGAGATTACCTGGCTAACATCAGTCTGTCAGGAGGTAGTGACAGAGTGAAGAAATATGTTTATAAAAAAAAAGCTACATACTGAAGCTTTAATAGGCCTTTAGCAAAACGACAGGAAGCAGGAAGTTGTTGCAGCTCTAAAGCCAAAGGCCACGCCGATGCAGCAGCTACAGGTGCGCCTCATTCTTTACCGCCTGACTGAGATGGATATCATCAATTTCTGGCACTAGCGTCGCGCTAAGTTGAATCTAAATAATTCAAGAGCAAGAGCTATTCTCAAATTGCTTTTTTTTTTTAAAGCAGAATACCAAACAGACATTGGATTGGGTGGTGGTGGGGGGTAAGGAAAAAAACACACAAATGCAGAAAAATCTTCTTGTCAGAAAAAAAGCACCGGGTGTTAAATAGTCCCATACATCTCTACAAAACAGCACTTTCAGACTTTCACAGAATGCACACATTCTTTTTGTTTTACGTTGTTCTTCTTTCTTTTTGTTTTTCTGTGCGGCAGCCTCCACATTAGTCAGCGTTTGCTCAGTCCAGAGCCGCACAGCTTCTACAAAGGATCACACGAACACACTTAACAACTCCTCTGCCTTCTTCTTCCTCCTGTGATTTTTCTTTTTTCACGGTAAACAAACAGGATTCGGAGCGATTCCTCCGCTCTCTGCCTCTGCAGCGAGCTGCAGCCTGCCTCTGCTCGGCAGACACGAGTGTGGCGTTCAAGGCCCTTTGCTCCTCTTTGCTCCTCTTTATCTGTCAATCATGAAAAAATAAAGCCCCTCTATTTTAAGAGGTGGCTGATCAATATCATCAATCCATCCGGCAGCAACCCCCGATCCTCCTCCAACTCCTCCTCACAGTCCTTCTCTTCTTTTCTTCCTCCTCTGTCTCCCCCTCTCCCTCTCTCTCTCAGCTGCTGCAGCTGTATCCATTTCCTCCTGGCAAAAAGGGACTTTATGAATAAATGATACTGAATTGCTGAAGGTTCAGATACTAAATAATGAATTTCACCACCAAAAACACAACAACTTCTCCAATCATAAAATAGCTCTCCCCTTCCATATTGATTGTGCTTGTGCAACCAGATGCACAGAGAGCACAGTCGGCATCCGTGCAAGGTAGAGGAGCGCACGAGGGGGGAAAATGTGTAAAATCACAGCCTTTTTTCCAACCCTAGATCTCTGCAAAGGGAGGCGAACAGATGGGTGCTGATGGTGGGCCACACTCTCTTCCCCTCGCCTCCTATCTTCACGGAGAGGAGTTGATGTGAGGGAGGAGGAAATCTGAAAACTTTTCTTCACGGGACATTTAATGTAAGTGTGGTCATCTATTCTGTGCTACGGTTTATAATGGGTGTGTGTGTGTGTGGGTATGTGTGTCAGTGTGGAAGCTGCTCGAAGGAGAAAAGGTATTGGCTGCTGAGGCCATGATTTTTTTATTTTTTTTCCTCCTCGGGTCATATTTGGTGGAGCTGATAGATCGAAGCTGCACGGCTGAAACGATCCTCCGACTGGTCTTTTTCTCCCCTAAAATGAAAATCTATGATAATAACGATGATGGTGGTAATGAAAATGGTCATATTTAAAATATTCAGCAGCTGACAGGGGGCAGTCGTGTACGAATGAACGCGTCTCAGGAGGTTATTGTTTAAAAGGGTTAAATGTATAAATCTGCTGCACGCTGAGGGACGGAAACAATGTGTCAAATGTATTTAACACAGGTGAAGATTTTAATAAACAACTCAATTAAATATATATTTTAATCATATAAGCAAGAATTATAATAATCTGTCTTTTTTTTTTACGTTTGTCCTATTTTTGCGTTTAGAGGAATCAACATAAACCAGAATTCTTTATTTTTATTTAGTTTTTCTTCTTGTTATTCCTTCCAATGCGTTTACTGTATTCCAGTCATTGTGGCAAAGGGATAAATAATTGATAATGTGGATGAATATGCAGATGAGAAGCGATGCAGCCGAACAAAAGGCCCGTATGATTTCCATCATCCAATTATTCAAGCCTCCATGTTGGGACCCAAACGTTTTACGCTCCTGGATTTATCTGCTGTTGTGTTGTTGTTTCTCCTTTGAAGGGGTTTTATTTTTACATGTTGGGACACAGTTTAACCTAAATATTCATGGAGGTATCTGGGATTTATTGTGATGATCCTACAAATTAATTTAAATGGCGCGTCTTGTTGTGGACATAAAAAGAAATTATCCTTAATTATTACTATCATGTCTGTTTTCTTTCCATCTTACGCGTGTTCCTCTCCTCGGTTTGCATTAGTCCAGCAGACTGCCGGACCCACGGAGAGCAGAGCGACCCGTCAGCTGCAGCTTCTGAGAGAAAAATTAAAATTTGATGTTAATCAAACGGGCTGAGAGCTGGAGATGACAGGGCCTTTCTACTCTACTTACCCCTGTCTCTTCCCATCTGGCTTCACCGCTCAGCTTCCACTCAAAAGTGCCTCGTTTTTTTTTTTTTAGCTCCATCAAAAAGAACTTGCCAATCAGTCTCTTTTCTTACATTTTAGCTGCATTTATGGGTTTGGGCCAAAATGCATGAATAAAATTAATAATTTAAAATATTTCTGACTTCACTCATTAGAAGAAATGCAAGCTGTGGATTTTTATGAGCTGCTGAAGTTAAAGAAGTTTAGGGAACAATTTTATTTAGGGAACGCAAACGATATTAACTTGAAGAAAACATATTTAAACATTATTACTTATTCTGAATGACATGATTATACAGTGAATGAACCAATATTTATGAAATAATCTGCAAATTTATTTATGTTAGTACTAAAAAAGTGGTTACTTTTTAATTATGAGTTTATTAAGCTTTGTTCAATACATCGGGAACTGTTTATTATTTGAATGATTTATGTAAGAAAATACTTGAGTATTGAGTATAGATACTAAAGTTTTATTTGAGCCCAGTCATGAATATTATTTTTACAGAAACTCTGAACATGTTCTTCATTCTGAAGGTTTATTAGTTTGAGTGGCTGCCCAAGAAATGAAAATAACTCTGACAGTGTATACTTCAGCATTCTTGCACTATTAAATTCAAAACTCATTTAAAACATTCCAGCTATAACTTTTTCACTTCTCAAAACATTAGTTTCAATTCCTTCAAAAATATTGTTCTCTTTATCTCTTTAAATTCTCCTCCTGTTTGAAAAACCTTTGTGAAAAATCACATCATCTTGCTGCTGATCTGTTTCATGTTGCTGTGTTAATTCGTGCTCATCTGCTCACACAGACTCATGTTCGTGCTGCTGTTCAGTGTATTGTTTTCATGCTATCTTGTGCTGCTAGCACTGTGTATTTTTTTATGTTTTTTTTTGTTGTTGTTCATGTCTTAGATCTTATTACTGTTTTTCTTTTACATTTTAATACTTAAGTTGGATGTAACTGGGACACTGTGTACACAATTTTGTTCCACCACATGTGGTGGAATGACAAAGAACTTTGAATCCTGTTTTCTCTTCTGCTATATTAAACTGCAGACAGCATTTTGCTACTTCTAGTGTTTACCCAGCATTTATTTTGTCTATATTTAGCTCTCATATCCTTTTTTTACTACCATTTTGCTACTTTTAGCTAGGTTTAATTTAATTTTAGTTAACGTTTTGCTCATTTAAGCTTAAACTAGCATATTTTTCTACTTTAAGCTATTATTTTGCTTCTTTGAACAACCGTTTGCAAATTTTAACATTAAATAGCATGCCTTTCATGTGTAGGTTTTTTTTCTTCAACTTTTAGTTGTTTAAGTTTATGTTTATGTATCTACCTTGTGCAAATTATAGCTTTATTAGAACGTATTTTTTAAGGGCTGTAAATTCAATCATCCAGGTTGCCAACAACAACAATATCAATCAATCAATCACCTTTATTTTACCAGGTACAGCCTGTTGAGATCTAGATCTCTTTTACAAGGGTGACCTGGTCAAGTGGTCAGCAGCACACGTCACATGGTAAATGACAATAAGCATTTATAAAAAACTTCTTTGTTATCTACCTGGATGATTGAGCTTACAGCCCTTTTTCTGAACCATTTTGGCCTTGGTGGACCTCAAGCTGTCTGTGAGTAGCAAGTGGGCCATCTGGCCCAAACCATTTGATTCGATGATTGATTGTTTTAGATGGGTGTGTTTTGGACGTGTTAAAAAAACTACTTTAGAGATTCCAAAAGGAGGCTGGCTTGAAACACAGTGAAGGCTACTTATGAGACAGATCTGGTTGGCAGGCCGGAGACTGACAAAGTCCTCTGGATTTGGGACGAAACGTGTCACACTTAAAGAAACTAGTCCAAATGACATGATTGAATCTTTTTTTGTTGTTGTTGTTTTATCATTAGTTAGCATTTTTCTACTTTTAGCTAGTGGTATTTTTTTTACTTAGCATTGTGCTACTTTGAGCTTGTAAATAGCGAATTTGTTTAGCCTGAATTTTGTATTTTTTTAACTGCAATATTTTCCTTCTTAGCTAGCATTCTTTTTACCTTTAGCTTGTGTTTTGCTACTTTAAGCCAGCACCTTGCTTCAGCTAGCATGTATTTTTTGTGTGTTTTTTTTTTTTTTTTTACATTTGCCTTGAGTTTTGATACTTTAAGCTCGTATTTTGTTGCACTCTATGCTGCTTTGGCTAACAACTATGGTCAGTTTAACCTTCAGCTGTTTCTGTTAGTAAACAAGTGCACAAGATAGTTCACCTCCAATCATACATTTTGCTGACAAATATTTAATTTAAATACACTTAAAGTGTGTGTGACATGATTTTGGAACTTTGCATAAAGTGGCACAACATATATATCTTGTATCATTCAACTATGTTCGTTTTTGCAAACATAATGATGAATTAATGAAAATTACCGGTAGTTTCAAAGTGAGTTTAAAATTTGCGCCGTGTTTCTTCACGGGACATACGGGTACTTCCACATGCGACTTCTGTGACGTAGATACAGGAATGTCTCCTAGAACGCCCCTTTTACATAACAATGGCGCATAATATAGAAACCGACGAATTTAGCTATCTAAGTTTAGATTTGAGCGATTTGTCTTCAGTTTGGGAAGCCGAAGTTAGTTCAGGGGTTGAACAAGAAACAGCAGGTTCTGCCTTACCGTTCAGGTGGAGCGAGGGGGGCTCCGAGGGGGACAGCTTTGTTTGTTTTGTCCAGTCTTGACGAAGTTTTTCATCTTTTGGGAAAATGAAAAGGCTCACTTGTTCACTGATGATATTAGAACACCCAAATGTGACACAACGTAACGGCATTTTTCAAGTTACTGTATACACAAAAAAAATACGCGATCTTGCAGACAATGAATATGCGTTATCCTAGCAGACGCAGACTGACATTCCTGTGTCTACGTCACAGACGTTGCATGTGTAAGTACCCGGATGTCCCGTGAGGAAACACGGCGCCAATTTTAAACTCACTTTGAAACAAATTTTCATTAATTTATCATTTTGTTTGCAACAACGAACATAGTTGAATGATACAAGATATATGTGTTGTGCCACTTTATGAAAAGTTCCAAAATCATGTACGGGTCTTCATGATTTTGCTGTGATACCTTTTAATGTGCCACTGATTTTCATATTAAAGACCATCAGCTTTGGTATTTGTGTTTCCTAAACTGTTACCAAACATGTTTTCTGTTCCGTGATGTTCCTTCAGCTGTAATAGACATATTAAACAACTTGTCCACACACACACACACACTCATACAAAATGGTGCACACACCCCAAGGGACCAGGCTCTCAGACATAAGTCACAAGGTTGAGCTGATCGTTATAGAAGTCCTTGACCAATGCTTACGATCCTTAACATCGCTCGACAATCCCCCGTGAATGAAAACATGAAAACAAAATCTGAGTGAACGTACAGGAACTACCAGCCCTTTCGAATCAAACCCGACCACCATGTTGGTCCCTCACAGCTCAGATCCAGAGAAATGAGGCGTGTTTTCACACAAACTCCATCACTGTCCGTACTTCCATCTGCATTCTCCCATCCTTCCTAATGACTAAATACTGCAGCAGGAAAAGCTTTAAAAGATTCATCTACACCACAAATTTAGAGCCGTTTTAAATCTTATTTCCTTGCTTCCTGAGGAAAAAGAAAAAAAAATCCTCGGCTCTGTCGAGCCGCTGAATTATTAGGGCCATCAATATCTTTAGCATATTGCCAAGGGCTTCCAGACAGTATCTGCTTTCATTATTAGTGTCAGCTCAATTATAGCTCACACCCAACTGTTTCTCAACATCTAATAGCATCAATCGACAGGGATGGTTGACGAGCCAGCTCTCGCACACACACCGGCAGTGATTCAACTCGTGCGTGAGTGCTCGTTCCCATCCGTGCGTGCGTTCTGTTGCGCTTCGTCATCCTGCTAATGCACGTGGCTGAGAGGAAGCACGGGGCTCGTAATGGAGGCCGTGTTCTTAGTGGCGATGAGCAGCTGATGCAGCCTGGCCCCATTTTCATCAAATATTAATGGCGTGGAAAAATACACCCCGGACGGAGGCCGGGTCCACAGCCAAACCAGAGAGGCTGGGGGAGGGGAGGGGGGAAAGGGAAGTGGAAGAGCGATGGGGGAGAAAGTGCAGTGAGTGTGTTTAGAAGCACCCGTCTGATAGCCGTAATTAGGGCCGCTGCAATTAAAAATTCAAAAGCCCCAGTTTATTTGAGCGCATGAATCTTCTGCTTGCTGCTGCATTTATTTCCCTTTTACAAAGCCTTTTATTTTACAGCATCTGTTGGACCATTGGACCATCACTGCTTTTCTTTTCCCGCTGCCGAAAAGTTAAACGCGCTCTGCTTCTGTCAAGTTTTGCAAGTGATTTGGCAAGTTGTCGGGGAGGATGATTCCGATCCAGAAATTGAAATGAGTGGCCCAGTATTCCTTGAAGGAAGTCACGTCGCCTGCTGCATTTAAGAACAGAGTTTTAAACTGAAATAATCTGCACAACCAAGAAGTGGAAGTGGTGGCGCAGAGGTTAAGGTGAGCTTGTGATCGGAAGATTGCCGGTTCAAGCCCCGGTACAGACAACATCAAGAATGTGGGTGGGATAAGTGAAGCAGTCACACCTGTCTCCACCCTCATCTGCCCCACTCTGGGCCCTTGAGCAAGGCCCTTAACCCACACCATCTGCTCCCCCGGGAACCCTAGATATCAGCTCTCTTCTCCACACAGAGGGCTGTGGTAACTCGGTGGTCTGTGGTTGTGTCAGGAAGGGCATCCGGCGTAAAAACATTTGCCAAGTCTTTGTGCGACTAGTTCGCTGTGGTGACCCCTGACGAAGGGAGAAGCCGAAAGAAGAAGAAAAATAAATAAAATCTGGAACGAAGAAGGGATGGCGCTGTAGCGGTTTTAGTAAAACTTTGAACAACCTCGATTAAAAAAACTGGGACGTGTAAAATGTAAATAAACCCATATTGTATTAACATAAAATTGTTGTGGAATCTCAGAAATTGTATTATTTTATGAAAACATAAGATAATGTTAAATTTTACAACAGCAACACATTTCAAACTGGTTGTTCCAGGCCCATGTGTCTCACTGGAAAGCATCCCTTCTTTTAACAACAGTCTCTAAACATCCAGGACCTGAGGAGGCCAGTTGTTGGAGGTTTTGGAGGAAATGTTGTCCCATTCTGGCCTGATTGATTATTCTACAAAGTAGCTATTCAATACTCATGGCTCTAAACTACTGAATCTTTTGCAGAATGGGAGCAGATGTTCAAAAATGTAAATGTGATAGTCCCTCATTTATTGCGGGGTTTAGAGACCACGCCCCCCTTACAGAACTTCTGACTTTGCCTTGCAAAACTTTCCCTCCATTTGCAGAAAGCAGTGGTTGGAAGCAGTGTTGACTTTTGGGAAGTGAACTGATGGCTTCTGGGTACGTAGTTCTTTAGACTGGCAAAATGGTGCAGGCTTACTGAAAGAAAACTACAAAATGGCAGCACTTTAAAAAAAAAAATATTACAACTGTACATCCACAAACCGCAATAGAGCAAGTCAGCGAAAGTCAAGCCGCAAAGTAGCGAGGGACTACTGTATAAATACTGTACATAAGCGGCCCATATTAGAGACTAATTCACCCCCATAGCATCAGAGAGGCAGACTTCTGAACTGTTTCCTGATACCAGGCTGGATTGTCCCATTCCTCTTTAGTATTCAATTCAATTCAAAATACTTTATTAATCCCAAAGGAAAATTCAATATTAAATGTTAAGTAAATGTATGAAGTAATACAAAGGATGGCACTGACTTTTAGTTGCTAGAACATTATCAAAGACGAAGCACTCTCTTTGGATTGCAATTAGATTCTTCTTCGGTGGTTACAGCGATATGACTGGACACCAAAGCTCTCTGTTCTTCAAGATGGAATCCCTAATGGTGTCCTGGGTGTCACTGCGGACACCACCAAATTTATTTTTTGTGATTTTTGGATCCCATTTGTTGTGATTCAATGGGTTTTGGGCTAGCCTTGAATCCCAAGTAGGGGATTATGTAACACTTTTAGCATTAGACCCCAACCTGGCCCGCCCATCAAGCACATAAGTTTGGCCCGACCTGGCCGAATTTCAGGTCGGATCAGCTTGGGCTCGGGTCTGAAATTGCAACTCTAGTTGTCAGTGGAAAATATGCAATTCAGACATGCATCACCCTGAGTGTTTAGAGGGTGGAGTACAGTTTTATTACATCTCCACAACCAAAACTGTTTGGAAAAACGTAAAACATGGATAAAGGCCAGTGGCCGACCCCACGAGTAGCTGAATACGACAGTGATCAACAGGAACTATCACATTCTGATTTTACTTCAATTTGTATGTTGCTTATGTGTTATAATAATAAAATAATAATAATGAATTCAATTTATAACGCACTTTTCATTAATGAAAATCTCAAAGTGCTACAAGGAGCAACAGAATTAAATGACAATAAAACAAATAATAAAACAATTAAAATCAATAACAATATCAGCTAAGATCAAAAGTAGAATCATGAGGAGGTAGAGTATGCTTGGTCGAAAAGAAAGGTCTTCAAGTCGCTCTTAAAGTCAACCACAGACTGTGGGGCTCTTAGACAGTCAGGAAGAGAGTTCCACAGGCGGGGGGCAGCCACACTGAAAGCCCGGTCTCCCATGGTCCTTAATTTGGTTCTCGGAATGTGAAGGAGATTGCTGTTCTGTGACCGCAGCGAACGGGTGGATGAGTATGGAATAAGAATATCCTTCAGATAATCTGGTGAAGTTCCGTGTAAGCATTGATGTGTAATGAGAGCAGTTTTGTACTGAATTGGCCATGTGTTGCCTGTATTTTTGTCTGTTGTCTGGTTTTCTCCGGGTACTCTGGTTTCCTCCCACAGACCAAAAACATGCACGTTAGGCTGATTGGTAACTCTAAATTATCCCTAGGTGTGAGTGAGAGAGTGAATGTTGTTTGTCTTGTTTGTCTCCATGTGTCCATGGACTGGAGACCTGTCCAGGGTGTACCCCTTGCACAGTGACAGCTGGACATGGGACCCTCATGACCCAAAAATGAAGAAGCAAGTAAAAGACAATGGATGTATGGATGAATTTGACTGTAAGGCAAAAAATAAAAATACCTCACCAAATGCCTCAGATAGCACCTTGAGCTTCACTACCTCCACCAGTACAGCTATCTTGTTTGTATGTCGGAGGTGAGCTCACCCTGGATTACATTTCCATGTGGATGACGCAATATCACCATGAGCATCATGTCAATTAACCTCATTAGTTGCAAAAAGCTCCTCCAGCTGTTTCTTATTTGCAGCTTTTTGTTGCCATAACCCAACTTTTCTTTTAGATGTGTTGCTGTTTAAAAAAATTAAATTTGCCTTATTTCATTTGTGTAATTTCTAGCATTTGTGATCTAATTTGATTCACTGAAAATAAACTGTGGGTTTATAAGGCGTGCAAAGCATTGCATTCTGTATGAATCTCCATTATACACAATGCCCAGAACTGAGATTGTAAATGACAATATGCTCTCTCTCGCATGTGATATTGTAAAATCAATAGCGCTCAGGGAATGTATGAATGGCTCTCGGCTACTACCACACAAGTGTTAGCTCAGCCTGTGTAAAAGTGCCATGTCTGTGTTGGCTAATGCCAGTTAGCTTTGGTGGCCATCTGAAACTGAGGTGACTCCAACAGCTCATCAGTTTCATTAAGATCCTTACAGCAGTTCAGGGGATATTTTGCTAACAGACAACGAGAGAAAAGGTGAGTTTCTGCAGCCATAACCTTATAGAACTACATGCATGTTTGTATGTGTGTATGAGGGTGGTTTGTGTGTGTGCCAGCTGTCGGATTGTGTAAAGGGGGTGTGTAGTCGGTGTGTGTGCATGATTTTTTTGCTCTGGCAGCATGTGAATGACATCAAAGCGCTGTGCAAACTGAGCCCCTGGCAGCTCTTTAGAATCCCATCTCCCCTCTCTGTTTAACGCAGGCAGAGAGAAAAGACCCAACTAATAGAAGAGGTGTTATTCAAAAGAGGAATCGACTGCTCACACGTGTTTGTGTGCGAGCAGAACTCTGAGACAGAGAGGGGAGGATGAATCACGAAAGAAACTGCGAAAAGAAGACGGGAAGATAATAGTGTGAGCAAAAGTGACAGAGGGGAAATAAACGAGGGCGAAGAAGAAAAACAGAGGGAAGAAACAAGAGAGGAGGATGTTAATGTTTCCCCAAAAGCAAAGCACTTTATGACTCTCTGTTGCTGCTTCTTTTCTTAAAGGTGAACTGACTGTTTGTTCAATCAAACAAAGAGCAAGTCAAAGAATTTCACATCTTTTCTGCTTTGTTGGTGCAAAAAGAAAAATATTAAAGGTGCAAAACATTACAAGAACATCAGGTGTGTCCCTCCACACAAGTCCATGCTCAATAATCCAGGTATAAAATCCAACAATGTTCAGTCACATCATCTAGACCAGGGGTCTGCAACCTTTACGATCAAAAGAGTCATTTTTATATCTCTATTTACTAAATTAAACATTTCCAGAGCCACAACAACCTGCTACAACTGTGATTATCAACTGGTGGCCCATGGGCCACTTTAGGTTTATTGGAGACTTTTGTGCTAGTAGGGGTGACATAAGCTAAAACTGTGATTATCAACTGGTGGCCCATGGGCCACTTTAGGTTTATTGGAGACTTTTGTGCTAGTAGGGGTGACATAAGCTAAAAATATCTAATGATTTTTAACATTTATGGATATTTTTACAATTTAAGATAAATGAAAAGACAGATTCTTGTAAAGGGGGAATCTTTGGTGTAGAGGCAGGGCTGCCGACTTGGGACCCGAAGGACACAGGTTCAAACCCCGGCCACTACACACCTTGGGGTGTCTATGAGTGCACACCTAATTCCCCAGCTCCCCGGGTGCTTTCTATGGCTGCTCACTGCACCACCTGGTGGTGGTTGGGTTAAATGCAGAGACGAATTTCGTCTTGTATGGGAAACATACACAGATGACAGAAATGTGACATTTATTTTATTTTATTTTTTTATTTATTAAAAAGGCTATGAACTATGCAAACCTGTGATTTTTTTTTATTATGGAAAAATAATAATGAATTATAGAACTAAAGCAAAAAGTTAAAGTGCGTATTTACAAAAGAAATTACAGGAAAAACAGCTAAACATAGTCATTTTTGTTGTTTGTATAACAACCAATTCAGTTTTATGTTAGTTATGTTCAAAGCTTGAAAGAGCTGCTACAGAGGGGCCAAAGAGCCGCGTGTGGCTCCAGAGCCGCAGGTTGCAGACCCCTGATCTAGACGCTGGTTTCTTTTTTTTTTAACTAAAAGCGAAACGTTTTAGTGAAATGTCTCAGCACAAAAAAAAGAAACCGTCCAGATGACCTGACTGAACATTGCTGGATGTGTCCCTCTACCTTCTGCAGAAGTCAATCTCATTCAGCATGGCCACCAAAGCTAAGCAAACGTAGCATACAATAAAATGGCTAACTCAGCCAAATTACCGACACTGAGCTAAAATGTGCAGCAGTGAAAGTTATTCAACACAGCAAAACATCTCACGTCACATTAAGCTTTGAACAAAGTTGTTTTAAAGATTTGACCAAAACTGATCCAACTTGGTCATTTCTTACCCCAAGCAGGGATTTAATCTTCTTTTCCTCTAACTGTCCCACATGTACTCTGATTTTTTTGTACGTATTTTGACTAAGATTATTTCATTGAAGCCGTGCTTTAGCGAGGCTTCTAACCTCACAGGTAATAATAATAATAATAATAATAATGAATTCAATTTATAACGCACTTTTCATTAATGAAAATCTCAAAGTGCTATGTGTGTTAGTTAGGTAAGTTGATAATGGAGTAATAAGTGTTTAAACACTTGTGTTTAGTCCAATGGAGAATAAACTGGCGCACACACTCACGCACACGGAGACTGATTTCCATCCTGATAGGTTAAGGAGATTCTATTTATCCTTTCAGCAGGAGGTCAAGAGCCATAATCAGAAGTAGGTGCGTGTCTTCATTACGTCCAAATGAGGTTGGGATAAATTGGACAAATATGACACATGCCCGTTCAGCACTTCATATTCATGACCCTATTAAAGTGCTCCAGAGTCATTTTCAGAGTAAATTTGATCGGATTTACCCAAGGCGCTGGAGCTGATGAGTGTTATTTGAACTACAGCAAAATGAAAACGTAAGGGAGTTAAAAAATGACAGAAACGCATTGATTTTCCTGTAAATTTCACCCTCCGTGGCTGTGATTCTTTTAGCTTAGGTGTTATATAACTCAGTGGTTCCTCTCAAGCAGATCTTTGTGTGTGCATGTGTAGATGAGTGTGTAAGTGAGTGTGTGAAGTGCAGTGCTACCACCCAACCCTGACTAACAAGCTTATGTTAATTATGAAGGAGATCACAGGCGGGTCAGGCAGCACTCTGCCACAGGATGCATCACTGGAGGGCATTTTCAGAGCTGGGGGGTGGGTAAGGGGGTGTAACACCGTCCTACACCATCATCCCGGCCTCATCAGCAGCAACACAACAGAGGCACTCTTCCTACCCAACACCACGGCTAGAAGCATCGTCTGGTGAATTACAAACCTCGTCAATGAAACAACGATAAGAGTTTCTGTCTGTGTCCACCCCCCACCCCCGACATGGTGGCAGGCACAGAAAGAGCAAAGACAACATTGCGAGTGTTGCAACCCTGACTGGCAAAAATAAGCAGGGGGTGGCTACGGGCACACCGCAGGGCGGGAGAGCAACACGTCAAGAGGAACATGTGTAATTTTGAGGACCAAGCACCATTTGTGATTTAAAAAATTGCAAGTAGAGATGTTTGTGTTTGGGAGTTCCACTGGGTCTGTAAACATGTCTGGTCGTAGCCGAAAGGAGTTGGGACAAGCGGCCCGAAGTGTTGGGAGACTGGTGACGACGAGGTGGTCAAAACGATGAAAATAACTCAGGCTCAGATAAATCTGACAACCCTTCAACAGGCAGTAATTTGAAGCCCCTTCTCCACCCTCCTCTGCTCCCTTATGGCCTCTTCCCGACTCCCTCTGCAACTCCTTTCCTCTTTTCCTCAGCCGCTCCCCCAAAACAATCCCCTCCAACCTCCCACCCCGCACCCCCAGCCTCAGGTCTCGCTCCAGAGCGCATTGATTTCACTGTGTACCTAATTACTGCTCATAATCTATTCATTTCAACAAGAGGGCAGCAGCTGTCACACACACTGCTCCATCAGGAGGCAGGAGGGGAGGCGGGGCTGGAGCTGCAACCTGTGAAGGTGGGAGGAGTTTAACCTCACAGGAAACGCATCAGAGACGACTTCTAAAAAATCTGTCGGGAGGGGTTTGGCTCACATTCTGAAGGAAGGATGCACATCACCCACCACCTAGCATGACAACGTTTTAAACACAGATCAAAGTATTTATTGGTGATGACTCTCAGCTACTCCCCCACTAGATTTGAACTAAATAGCTAAGTTATAACATTTTTTTTTAGGTTTGTGGACCCATGTACAGTATATATGTATATGTGTGTTTTTTATATCATGAATGTAGTACTACTACCTTGTGCATAATCATATTTGTCCTCGAATCCCCCCACCCCCCGGGATTAATAAAGTATTCATCTATCCATTTAGCTAGCTAGCCATCATGAGTTTGACTAACTCCAAAAGCTATCTAGACAAATTGCATTTTCTGTTTTAAAAAAATGCAGTGAGAGCTGAAACAGAATTATTAAAGCTAAAGAAAATGGAACAATAGCTAAAAGCTTTTTAAAAAAGACAAGCAAAACATGAGGTAAATAAAAGCAGCAAATGCTAGAATTAGCTAAATGCTATCCAAAAGTAGCAAAACACTAGCTGATTACAAGGCTGCGGCGCTAAACCACAGAGTCCCAACATTAGCTAAAACTTGAAAGCAGCAAAATGCTAGGTTAAGGCTAGGTTTTTAATTCATTCAACCTATGTTTATACAAGTTAGTCTCACTGAGTCACAAGGACTCAAGAGACCTGTTTTAGACAGACAACAGATGAAGTACACACAGCTATAAACATAAATAAAATGCATATAAAATGAAAAGTAAAAAAAGTAGTGATATAAAACAAAATTAAATCAAGCTACATTATAAAAACAAGGTAAAATACTCAAAACAGGAACAAGGCTGCACTGATTTTTGCATTGAACTTAAAGGTCCACTGACATCATCTTACAAATTTGCATGAAATGATAGAAGATATATATATTTTATCATTCAACTATGTTTGTTTTTGCAAACAAAACGATAAATTAATGAAAATTCCTTTCAAACTGAGTTTAAAATTAAAAACCACTTTTCTCTCTGAAAAATCCGACTACAAGCGAATGCAACATATGTGACATTGCGAGAAGTCTTTAGAACGCCCCATATAAATATTCATGGCGAACAAGAAATAAAACAACAAAATTATCAATCTAAGTTAAGATTTGAGCCATTTGTCTTTAGTTTTGGAAGCAGGAAGTTAGATGAGCAGAAACAGCAGGTTCTAATTTAGGTCTGCACCCGTATGTATTTGACTCTTACCTGTTCAGGAAACAGGGAGCTCAGTCCGAGGGGGTGCAGCTTTATTTATTTTATTATTATTATTATTATTTATTTTTTTGGGCTCTAGTGGCCTTTATTGTAGAGGATGAGGGCGAAACGGGTAGAGAGGGGAGAGACACTGCAGAAAATAGCTTGTCGGGTCTGGGATGCGAACCCGCAACGCCTGCAGAGAGGCCCAGCCTCAGAACATGTGCCGCGCGCTTATCCCCCACACCAAAGCGGCAGCACAGGGGGGTGCAGCTTTATTTATTCCATTTTTGACGAAGGTCTTACATCTTTTGGGAAAGTGAAAAGGCTCACTTGTTCACTGATGATATTAGAACACCCAAATGCGACACACCGAACCGGCATTTTTTAAGTTTTACCCAAAAAAAAAGGCGATCTGGCAGAGAATGCGTTATGCGTTAATGGCAGACGAAGACTGAAGGTCCTGCTTCCTACGTCACAAATGTTGCATTCGCTTGTAGTCGGATTTTTCAGAGAGAAAAGCTGTTTTTAATTTTAGACTCAGTTTGAAAGGAATTTTCATTATTTTATCATTTTGTTTGCAAAAACAAACATAGTTGAATGATAAAATATATATATCTTCTATCATTTCATGCAAATTTGTAAGATGATGTCAGTGGACCTTTAACAGTACCGGGTAGTTTAAAATCCCTTAGAGAGGTCAAGGTGGAGAGCTTCAGATCTTTTTGCAAGGTGTTCCAGGAAACAGGAGCAGAGTGGAGAAAAAGGCCATTTTGACTAATTTAGTCTACACTGAGGGGACACGGCATGTAATAATGTCCTGAGAGTGCACGCTGTAGCTGCACTGACGAAGTGACATGTAGGAGGAGATACTGTATATGAAGGCAGGTTGTTTAAAAGCAGTAGAACACTAGCCACAAGTTAAAACTAGTTTTTAAAAAAATAAAACTAATTTAAAGCTAAAAGTAGCATTCAAACTCCTTTTTTCCTGTTTTACACTTTTTAACCTAACTACTTTTACACACTTTGTGCTATATTAGCATTCATAAATTAAAATGTTCAACTCATTTGGGAGATTAGGGCTATAACTTCTGGTTTTTATAACTTTTATACTTATGGAAATATTTAACCTAATTTGCTATTTTTTTCCCAAAGAAAACCATTAAGACCTCTTTAGTTCCGTTAAAATATTGTTCATGAAACCTGCTTCAGTATACTGATGGAAAACTATAATTTTTGTCTTCTTAAGCCACTTTTAGAATTTAGCTAAACTGTTATGTTACTTTTAGCTACCGGTAGTCATTTGCTACTTGTAGTAGCTGTTTGTTAGATAACTTTTTGCGACTTTTAGCGTTAATTACTCAGTTTTAGCCTCTCCAGCAAAGTTCACCCCAATCCTTCATTTTCAGCGTTCACACAGAAAATGTAATTTCCTTCATTTTATTATAATTTTAGCTGCTTATGAGGTATGAAGTATCCGAGCTCCGGACTGTTAGATGGCCTTCAGAACTGAACTTGGCGCCACAAAGGCAACGTGATGATCCTGCCCACAGAAATGCACCTCTAAACCCACCCAGGGATACAAAGCATCTGTTTGTTTAATCTGCTTAATCTGCTGGTGAGCACCATGGGCGTGCCTAATTAGCAGAATTAATTTGTTAAGACATTAGCGCCGTTAGAGATGGCCAAATGAAGCTGCACTCCTTTATGCAAATGAAGCAGAGGATTTGGCTGCCCGTGTTACCTCAATTAGACCCTCCTTTGATTCAAGCCTCTCTGTCTCCTTCCCAGTGTCCCTTAACTTCCCTCGTCCTTTCATCTTTCTGCTCTCCTCATTATCACTGTCAGGAATCGTGAAAAACGACCATTGTGCGACAGCAACGTTGGGGCATATAAAGGAGGCGAAGCAAGTTTCTGAATATGTTAACGGAAACAAAATAGCGCTCTGGCTTTTCATTCAGAGACTTCGGAGCATCTCCCATCAACCTAACCCAACTATCGACTGGTTTGTGTGTCAGAACCGCAGCGTTTCTTGAAGTGTGTCGGTGGAGTAATTAGTATCTAGAACTCCTCACAAGCCTGTTTAAGGGTTAATGAGGCCCAGCAGCTTCCCAGCATGGGTTGTGAGGAGAGGGGGGGAGTCAGTATGTAGGTCTGGGTCGGTACAGACCTAGCTTCAATAAGAAACCACCCATAGGACCTCCCTTTGAAGTGTCACAGGGTCCCCCCACCCCTTTGTTCCGGGTAGCTCCTGTTTCATTTGTCTGAGTGGCAACATAAAATATAGATGAGCTGCCAGACAACAAAATCTAAGCACCCCTCCCTCACCCTCAACATTATTCGCAGATTAGCCAACGCCTCCTCAGCGCAAAATAACGACCCGGCTTTCTCCTCGTAATCTGGCTTTTAGGGGTGACGGTACAATTAGACACACTGAGCTTTATTTGTGCCTCACAGAAACCACAAATGAACCTTCTGCCACCAGAAGACCACTTCATGTAAAACAGCGAGGTGCAAATGCGGGTCTGCACGTTTCTGCCCCGAGGACTGATGTTTGTAATGAGGGGGTAACCCAGAAGATGCTCGACTGATACTGCAGCTTTGGGGGGATTTGTATTCATGTTCTCTATTGTGGGAACGACTGTATGTTGTTGTGTTTGGTCCCAGTGGGACGTCCAGGAGTCCATCTGAAGGACGTCTCCAGTTCTGTCAACTGCATCCTGAGAACGTAGAAGACTCTTGTTTTTAATATTTTTTGTACATCTTTCCAATCTGTCAGCTTATTGCATACTTTGTTTGTGTTATAGACATTTCATACATTAAAGGTGCAGTCTGCAGTTTCTGTAGAACGCAGCACTTAGAAACATTTTCAACAAGGAAAGCATTCTGGTCCCTCCCCCTCAAAGCCATATACAGGTAGTCCCCGATTTACGAGCGCTCTGATCTGCGAGGTTCCAGACTTACGAGCTGCACATTTTTGGAAAAAACGAAAAAAATACTGAGTTTTCATGTGTTTTTTCACTACAGTTAGTTAGTTAAGCATATAAACACACGTTTCCGATCATTTTTATGCACTCAAAAGTAGTTTTTAGATGAAAATAGAGTGTTTTTAGGCGCGCTAGCGAAAACCGTTCCAATTTACGAGCGGATTTCCGGATTTACGAGAGAAATGGCGGCCGTTCCAAATTACGAGATTTCCGGTTTACGAGCGCCTCGTTGTAACGGATCTCGCTCGTAAATCGGGGACTACCTGTATGGCTCTGCTCCGCCTTGCTCTCGCTGAAATTCAGCTCAGCCTCCTTAGCTCCGCCTCCACTGCATGTCCTGTGGCAGCCGCTGCGAAGTTCTGTGTTTATATGTTAATAAAACGTTCTAAAAAATAAAATAAAAACAGGGAGCGCTGGTCCAGCACACCAGCAACTCTGCAGAGCCTTGCGCAGCCACGTTGAACCCAAGTTTAATTCGCTCGTGACAAATTCATTCATTTCCTCATGTTTCAGTCATGGAGTCAGCGGAGGAGGAAGCGATCACTTGACTTTTGGCAAAAAAACAAAAGAAAAGTCCAGATCAGGGATGAAGAAGGGGAATTTAATACATTTGTGTCACATACAAAACAGTTTTGCATCGCTTTGCAATCCTTTGAACGAGAACGTGCGCGGCCGCTGGGGCTGGGACAGGCGGGGGCGTGGGTTAGGGGCGTGAGAAGCTCTTTTTTTATTGGCTGGTTAAAAACTCTGTTTTTATTGGCTGGTTAACGGCAGGTCACTGTGGGTTTTTAGAAATGCTTTTAGTAACACCTGGAGAAGCAAGGGGACTATAGTTTTTTCAAAGATTACTTGTCTAACATCAGTCTGTCAGCATAGTTGCCAAGTCCGCTTATTTCAAGCGGCATTGGGCTTGTTTTTCCCTGGAGTCGCTTTCAAATCTGATCAGCCGCTTGTGGCGGTTTTTTGGGCTTCTCGCGGACATTGAGTCGCTTATTTGTGCTTGTTTTTCAGTCGAGCAGTAATGCGAGTGGTAGGTAGTTTGTCACGCCCCCCTTCCACGTATGTTACGTCAAGGCGGATGTTACGTTCAGGTGCAGTTGGCGCAAGCGACAGTCAGAGCCGGTAAAACTATATAAGCGCGAGCAATTAATGATGAGTCAGCATGAGCAGCATATAGTGACACAACATATATATCTTGTATCATTCAACTATGTTAGTTTTTAGCAAACAAAATGATAAATTAATGAAAATTACTTTCAAAGTGAGTTTAAAATTAAAAACCGTGTTTCTTCACGGGACATCCGACTACACGCGAATGCAACATTGTTATTTATTCTTTGTCTATTCATTCATTCATTCAACCTTTATTTAGTCAGGTAAATCTTTTGAACCTCATGGGCTCATTTACGAAAGCGACCTGCTAAAACTAAAGAACAATGAACAGCAATGGTAGAATTTCCTTAAACAATAAACAATAAACAAACAAACAATAAACAATAGAAAACAAAAGAGAAAAAAAAAAAAGTTTTTTTTTTTTTTTTTTTAACAAAGTATCAAAAAACTAGCAAAACATTATAAGGTAGATGTATAAAATCAAAGACAGGAACAAATCTGCATTGGTTTTTGGCAGGATTTCAACAGATTCTGAAAACCATTTAGAGAAGTCAAGAGCTTCAGATCTTGAACTTGACTTCTCTAAATGGTCTATTCATTCATTCATTCATTCAACCTTTATTTAGTCAGGTAAATCTCATTGAGCCTCGAGGGCTCATTTACAAAAGCGACCTGCTACAAACTAAAGAATTTAGTGAAATGTCTAGACAAGACAACGCTAATATGAGCTCTAAGTGGGGTAAATATGGAAAAAAATATAATAAAGATTGGGAGAAAGAGCGTGCTCTTCAAGACTGGATCTGACCACGACCACAGATGGGAGAAAAATGCAAAATGTATTTTTATTTTTTAGACTGAATACGTTCTTTAATGTATAATTTTGCTTGTTATATGTAATGCCATAATAAATATGTTTATACTGTTTAAAACTGCCTTTTTTTACACAATGGAATGGGGTGCTTTTTTTGGGCTTTTTTTTGAAAGAGCGAGTCGCTTTTTTGTGCTTGTTTTGAAGGAGCTGATCGCTTCTTTCGGTCTGGAGATCTGGCAACCCTGTCTGTCAGGAGATAGTGACAAAGTGAAGAAATATGTTAAAAATATATTTTTAGAAAACTTACAGACTGCACCTTTACAACTTTCAGCTCAATCAGGAGATGAGTGCGCTGACTTTAGGTTTTGGTAACATTTCTATTTTTCAAAATATTTAAATTATTTTCAAACATTTTCCTCGTAGACATGAGATTTCTTTTGCTCCTTTAAAGGCATTATTCTCTTCAAAATCTGCTTTACTGGCTCCGTGTCTTATTTTTATGCTACTTTTAGCTATCATTTGGCTACTTTGAGCTTTCAGCTACCGTTTTGTTACTTACTCTGGCTAGCAATCAGCTACTTGTAGTTTTAGCTATCTTTTTATTACTTTTAGGTTTTAGGCAGCATTGTGTTAAGTTTTAGTTTCGTAGAGGCCTTTTGGTCATTTTAGCTTCTAGTGAGTTTCACACCTTTGACTTTTAGCTAATCTGGTTCTACTTTAAATTTTAGCTACTTCAACCTTTAACTAACTGCTGCTGCTTTTAGCTTGCTTTTCACAATTTTTTGCTCTACCATTATGGATAGCCTTTAGACGTGTTTTGCTAGCATTTTGCTACTCTTAGCTTTTACTTAGTTTAATGACTTTGGCTTTTAGTTTACCTTTAGTTACTTGTAGCAAAATTTGGGCTAACTTTAACTTTGATCTTACTTTTTACTGCTTTTAGCTAATATTTTGTAAGCGGGAGTGGTGGCGCAGAGATTAGAGAAGGGTAGAGAGGTTAGAGGTTAGAGCCTGTGATCAGAAGGTCGCCGGTTAAATTTCCCAGACCGATAACATCAAAATGTGTGTGGGAAAGGTGAAGCCCCCACACCTTCTTCCATCCTCGTTTGCCTCACTGTGGGTCCTTGAGCAAGGACCTTGTTGGATGTAACTGGGACCCTGTGTACATAATCTCATTTCATCACATGTACTAAATGCTGTGCAAATGACAATAAAGACTCTCTGACTCTGACTCACCCCCACCATCTTCTCCCTTGGACACCCTAGATAGCAGCACTCTGCTCCACACAGAGGGCTGTGGTAGCTCGGTGGTCTGTGGTTGCGTCAGGAAGGGCATTCGGTGTATAAACACTTACCAAGTCTTTGTGCAAGGTAGTTCGCTCTGGTGACCCATGAAGAAGGGAGCAGCTGGAAGTAGAAAAAGAAGAAGAATTTTGCTGCTTTTAGATTCTATCCAGAAATTAGCTTCTTTTAGCTTTTAGCTACTCTTTTGTTACATTTAGCTTGTCTTTTCTAATGTTCAGCTTGTGTGTTTTGTTGTTCTGTAACGTTTTGTGCCTTTTTAGTTTTGTCGCTTGTGTTTTCCTCTGTGTCATCACTTCTCCATCACTTCCTGCTTCACTCAGCCTGCCACTCCCACTCCCACTCCCACCTGTTCCCAGTCAGCACGCAGCTCAGGTCGCTCCACTTCCTCATGAGCCCTGGCCTATTTATTCTGTCTGTCTTCATCAGCGGAGCATTGTTGGTTTCCATACCAAATAAAGTCCAGTTGATCTTGTATTGAACGCCTTTTTGATTTTTTCCATACCACCATCCAGTAACCTCCTTCGTGTTCCCCATACATCTCCTCTGACTCTTAAAAGTTTTTAAATAAAAAAACGTTTTATAATGTTTTATAATTTGAGTCCGTCTGCCATCGTGGCACATGAACTACAGGACAGGTTTTAATGAAACTTTACCTCGACATCTCATTAATCTGAACTAATTCAAGGTGGATGCTATACAGACAACTGATTTTACAAAAACACAAAAACAGCTAGAACTCAGTCTGTTTTTTAGATATTGGAACAACAATTGACAACACAACAGTACATGATTTTGTGCAAAACTATTATCAATTTGGTCATTTTGTAACATTAATACGTCTTAGTCTAAAACTATTGTCTGTGGATGCTATTTTCAGGATCTTTTTTTCGTAGTATTTTGTGTTTTAAGTCCCTTTTGGTTGTTATTTTATGTTTTGTGATTCTTGTGTGGAGTCCTTGTGTGTTCCTCTGTGCCACCAGCCTCTTTTCCTCAGTACTTTTCCAGACATCCTGCCACCTCCACCTGTCACAGCTACAGCCACTCCACTCATCAGCCCCAATCATTTAACTCCTTTAGTTCCCACTCCTTTTTCAGTGGAGCATTGTGTGTTTATCCATTATTCGTTCGGTTTTTTTGTGCCTCCACGAGTCTCTTGGTGCTTTCCAGAGTCTGATCTGGGAGTGGGGGAGCTTGTGTGTGGGGGGCTGCATTCCTGGGTTCAGTCTACACCGTAACCAATATGCCTCCCTTTAAGGAATATTGTGTTAAAACTCCTTTCAGTAGTTCCAGCCAGTTGTTTCATTTTCATATGCACCTTGAAATGTGGACACGTTGTGGTACAGCCTCTGTCCGTCTGTACTTCCATAAACGTTCTTTTGTACAAAGTACCCCCCATAACTTCTGATCCACTCAAGACAGTTTAAAGAAACTTCATACACATCATCATAAACATATGCACCATCACCAGACCAAGCATTACATACACTTCTCATCACCACAGATCCAAGGTCAAGGTAAAGAATCAAGGTCAAATGTTATATAAGATCTTTGCTTTTCCGGGCCATTCCTATATTTGTCGACGACAGTAAAATGTGCCGTACGCTGTACACTTGTTAAGACTCGTTCCTTACACTTTAGCATAGCATTTTTACTATTGTTGTTTTATTGATATTTATGGATAACATTTAGATATTTCTTAAATCGCAATTTTTTTTTTACAAGACTTCAATCTAAACTTTTTAGGAAAATATTTTTAACTCTGATTGTTTAAAGTTGATGTCAAGTGAAAATCCTGAGATGGTATAAGCGTTAGGCCTGTCACAATAACAAAATTTGCTGGATGATTAATTGTCTCAGAAAGTATTGCGATAAATGATAATATTGTTTGAAATATGACAATAATTAGTAATTTGGCAATAATTGGTAATTATTGTCCAATTTAAGAAGAAATGTTGGTTACTGGGGTCAGGGGTCTAAATGTCCGTTTTGGTATAAATTTGTATTTACCCTTATATTTCCATCATAAAAACTATTTATCTGGCCTTGTTTGGTATTGTTGTTTTTAGGACAACCTCATCTTCATGATTTTACAGTCTTTGTTTCATTTTGACAAAATGCATGAGCACATTGGAGCAAAAAATAACATAAAAAATGAAATCCGTGTTAGTAAAATATTGATATGTTTACTATGAAACTCACAAAAATATTTAATGAACCATTTTGACAGCCTAAAATGAAAATTTCATTGGTATATTTTAAGAACTTGTATACAAACTTAGTAAAAAACGAATTAGTATACATATTTTCACATCATAAAGTGGGCAATTTCCATGCGTGTTTTTACCAGTATTTACACTGACTATTGTGTGAAAACAGTATCTTCATCACAAATTCTCTGTGTTTTTTTCCCTTTCATTCTGAAAAACAGACCAAAAACGACTACAAAACTCTGCAGACACACTAAATAATCATAAAAACCAAATAAAAACCAAATAAAACAGCCAGTCTTACCTAAAATCATGTCTGAAATCCCCCCCCTCCTTCTTCACCAAAACTACTGTTGCACAACATGGAGGAACATGGAGGAAAAAACGGTTCTGATTGGTTGCTTCACAATGTGGTGTGTTCAGGGAAACTCCTAAATTTGATTTTCGTTTTGAATTCATTGACTTTTTGTAATAAAAAATCAACTGATTGCTCGCACAGGGGCGCAATACTCGAACAGAAATTATCTGTCACATTTCTGGTTGTATTTTGAAGGAAATACACAACAAAATCAATATAAAAACACTACTTTATAAAGATTGGAGTCTCTGCTGTCCAACAGACTTGAATGCAACACTTCACATGCAGCTGTGCTTTGTTTAAAGAGGCTATTTATAGACATAACGTCAAAAAACGCATCTTTGAGTATTTTGACCCCAGAGGGTTAATTTGTTTGGCATGTAGTACCTTTTTTGACCACAAAATGGCAGTATAAGACTGTTTGAACTGAAGGATGGATAGTGTGGGAGCAAGCAGCATGTTTTCGGTTCTGAAAATGGCAGACACTCTGTGTGGTTTGAGCTCTTTAGCAAAGGTGGGCGCCAGACCGCTAGGGAGCGCTAAAGCGCTAATCCGCTTATAGCGGACCTAAACAATTTGTTAGCTTTACAGCGGATTGACTAACTTTTAGAATTCATAAGCGGATTTGCGCTATTTTTATTTAAAATGCAGTACCGCTAATAACTAATTATCTAAAACGTATTTACGGGCTTTTAAATCAACCGGACGACTGCTAACAGACCATATCCTGTCAGCGCCGGATGTGGTCCGTGACAAAAAAGCGTCCCCCTCAGTCTCTTGGCTAGAAAGATCGCAGTTAGCAGCCAGTGTGTTACTCTGCAGCCTTATTGCTTGTTTTCGAAGAGTCAGACAAAGAGTTTTTAACATGGAGGGTGAACTTATGGATGTTTCTCAGCGGCCTACGCGACGCGTCTGGATTTAAAAAAGTAGTTCGCCATTTGCCCTCTTCAAAATGGCGGCGGCCACAGAAGCTAAGGACTTTCCAAGAAAACACGGTAAAAACAATTATTTCTTTGCTGAGAAAAAATATATTTCTTAGCTGACTTTATAGCACAAGGTTTTTCTGAGCTTAACCGGTTCACGAAATGGTCAAATCTGCTGGATTAAAAAAAGTAGTTCGCCATTTGCCTTCTTCAAAATGGCGGCCGCGATGGCCACAGAAGCTAAGGACTTTCCAAGAAAACACGGTAAATGTGCTGGGGGGTTGGGTGTCTGGGGGCGTGACTGGTGGCCAATGGGAGGGGGCGGGTAAACCCAGCCTGGGTGTCTAATGTGTCATGTGTTCTGAAAGTTGTTAATATGAAGGGTGGGTGTAGTATTTCTTCTGGGGTGGGGACTAAGTGGATATCCTTGATGATGGTCTTGGACTATGCTTGGCCGGTGTGCGGGCCCTGGTTGGGGCCTGTTCTCGGTGCTTCCTGGCTCTGTCGGCAGTTGGGCGGGCGCTCTTGGCCGTGTCGTCCATGTGGGATTTTGTGTCTTCTTGGGCGGCGGGCTGACTGCGGTTCGCAGGGGTCGTGGCGGCCCTGGTGGGTGTGGGCTGTTGGTTCTGCTGTTGGCGGCCCTCGGGACCGTGTCCCTCTCCGGTCTTGACTCAAAGGCCTGGCGGTCGGAGAGGTGTTTCTTTTGCCTCGCTCCTTGGGTGGGCCTTGGCGGACTGGGGGAGGGGGGGGTATGCAGGGTCAGCGGGGGAGCTGGCTCGCTGCGGGAGCATTGTTCCTGCAGATATTTTTTCCCCATCCCTCACCACGCACCTCCGCCCTCTTCATCTTAAATTAATACATGTAGGGAATTTGAGTCTCGGGTGTGCTACAACGGTTTTACATCTCTGTTGTTCAGAACCACCTGGGACTCAATTTTATATACACTTTAGACATTCATTCATAAACATCCTCATAAAAGTCACATATAGGGAATGGAATGAGCACTATGGTTATGGGTGGCGGGATGACATCACTCTCGCCCCCATGCCTATGCTCACTCAACATTATGCATTTAGACAATAAGGGCCTGGGTTAGAGTTGGAGTGGAGGGGAAACTGGTACAATGCCAGCCTTTGCTCCTTCTCTTTCCTTTTTAAGTACACTTTAGAACAACACTCACCAACAGTACATTTGGGGACGGGGGTGTGTGTGTCGGGGTCTTGATTTGTTAATTTCAATTTTATTTATTTATGTATTTATTTATATATATATATATATTATTTATTTTTTTTTCTCTTACCCCCCTGGTTGCCTGGCGTACATTCTGGGGGTGGGCCGTCGGGGGTTGGCCTGGGATGTGGGGGGGTTCGGGGCCTGGGAATTCACCGTTGGAGGGGCTGGCAGTGCGCTCCCTCTGGGGCTGCTTAGGCTCGGGTGTCCTGTCCTGTCGGCATGGCGCGGGTTGGGCCGGATCTTGGATGTCTGCTACTCTCCACCCCGGAATGAATGGGCCTACCTCCTGGGTTTGGATGTGGGCTGCAACATGTAGGGGGCAGGTACATGTCTTGGACCTAGGGGGTATATAGTTTGCATCGGGATTATGAATGGAACGTGTCGTTATTGTTTGTCTTTCTGTGAGTAAGGGTGAGGATGAGGGTGGGTCTGAATGAGTGTGTCTGTGTATGAATGTTTAAGTGTCAGGCTGGGACTTGGACTGCCCCCTCTCTGATACATCTGAGGCTACTTAGTGTCGCGCTCCTGCCACGTGTCCCCCTGGTGGGTGTTCCTTTGCCTGCGGGCGTGCTTGGGGCCCTCACTATCTGGGGTTGGGCGCTTGGGCGTTTGTCGGCTCGGCCTGGTGGCTGCCTGGTGGGGCTCTTGTCCTCTGGTCCTGTCGGGTCTGGGCCTGAGGGGTGGGCGTCCCCGGTGCCCGGGCCTCGGTGACCGGCCCTGGGGCTACGTCGGTGCGGCGGGCTCCGGCGGGGGCCTGTGAATTTGTCGCGGTTGACCCCGGGGGGTCATTGTGTGTGGTCGCTGGTGGGGTTCGTCCGGTTCTTCCCCTTGGTCGGATCTGGGGAGTGGGCGAGTGGCTCGTCCTGTTCGGGTGGCCCTGGGGACTCTGGGCTCGGGGTCCTTCCTGGCGTCTTGGGCTTTGATCGCTCCTTCGTCTGCCTCGGGCTTTGGGGGGACGGATCTCTGATGCTTCACAGTCGCTACTAAATGTTCTATTGGAGGAACCTTATTCACTTATGCATGCTCACAACCACACACAAATGGATGCAGGGATGTATATGTAGATATATGCAGATATGTAGATGGGTATATGAATGAATATAAATGTATATGTATGTATACTGTATATATATTTGTAGGTATGGGTATGTGTATTTATAGAAATCTACTGCTAGGTCATGAATATTGTTAGTCTTTATGCATGTATGTTTCGTTGCTGTGTTCTTTCATGTGCTTTGCAGGATTGCGGACGGAGGTTGGGTGTGTTTGCCTTGTGCTCTTTTTGTGGATAATTGTTGTTTTGTTGTCTTACTTTCTCTTTTCTTTCTCTCTAAAAAAAATAAATTAATAAAATAAAAATAAATAAATAAAAAATAATAATAAAAAGAAAATAAAAAATACATATTGGAGTGAGAGGATGGCTATAAGGTGAGAAGGGAGGCCATCTATAAATGGGAAAAAAAAAAAAAAAGAAAACACGGTAAAAACAATTGTTTCTTTGCTGAGAAATAATATATTTCTTAGCTGACTTTAGCACAAGGTTTTTCTGAGCTTAACCGGTTCACGAAATGGTCAAATCTGCTGGATTTAAAAATAGTTCGCCATTTGCCCTGTTCAAAATGGCGGTTAGCGTGTTAGCATTAGCGTCCACTAGCATTGCTAATACATAAGCGCTTTTGAAATTGCGGACCTAAATAAATTAATAAGTGCTTTAGAAATAGTGGAACTAATTTTTGGATTAGCGCTGCCCAGCACTGCTCTTTAGCAAAGCATTTGTCACACAAAGCTTTTAATAAAAAAATCAGTAAACAAGTTCTCAGCTTCTTTTTGCAGAGAAAAACAACTTTTTACTCAAAGGCACAGGTTTCAACCGTGAATTTTGGAGCTTCGAAAAGTTGGAGGTTTTTTCCCCGAGGTTGGCCTGTTAGCTTAGCTTGTAGCTTAGCTTCTCAGCTTAGCTGCTTTTAACTATCCAAAAATGTGATTTTGGACGGTTAAAACTGATTTTAAAGAGAAACGAGAATGGGTCAGTGAAGAACACCAGAGTTGAACCTTTTGTCATCCAGTGTCTTCAGTAGAAAGAGAGAGACATGAAGAAATGATAAAGCATATACTGTAAATGAAAATGAGGTTGATAAGTTTAATTTATCATGTGATTAATTGATTTATTGTTTATCATGACAAGCCTAATAAGCGTAAAACCAGGTTTACAGGTTGATGTTGAGTTTAAGTTACGGTACATCTTAAACTTCAACTTTAAAAAGTTCATGCATAAGTCTGATTGATTTTGTGACGTTCATATCACGTTTTATCTCATCAAATGTTAAAGTGCAGCAGTCGCTCTTGGTCCGGAGCGGTGTGATGTTTGTGCATCATTGAGGGGAATCATAGAGAGGAGCATTAATATCTCCACATGATGACAAACTACATTAGAGTCGGGCGGCGCCACATTTCATTACGGGCTGCAGGGACCTCTAATTTCATTCCAGTCCACTTTGTGGAAACGACAAAATGTTATTACGTTCAGCGGGTGTATCAAACATTACATAGCTGTTCTTTATTTTCACTTTATTTGCTTAAGTAAGTCCAGGGCTTCGGAACGTAATTGTTTTAAGTTTCGTTCATAATAAATCATCTTTTTTCTCCTCTGACCTCCCGGGAGGTTTGACAACTTTAAATGCTTTCCTCGAAGCAAGTCCACTTTTCTCCACTTGCTTTGGAAAACTTTATTTCTCTTCTGTTTTCTTTCCTTCAAGCAGATTGTTTTGACCTTTGTCTCGTTTTACGTTTGCTTCAGAAGTGGAAATTGATCAATTTGTTATTTGCTCTTCATTTGAAGAAGAAAAATTAAACTAAACAAGATGAAAAATTGTATTCATGCATAAAAAATTATACAAGTTGTCCTGGAGAAAACGTTCTCTTTGAAATAATTTTCTGAAGCTTTTGAAGTTATTCAGTTTGTTTTATATGTAAAATATGGGGAAATCATACAAATTTCTGAAGTTAGAAGGTAGATCCCACACTAATAAAAAGAGAAATGTCATTTCCAGTGAAAATGCAGTGTGAATGCAGAATGGTTATTCTGAAAGCCGCTGGACAAGCTAAAGCTTACTTGAAATGCACATGCAGGATCAATAAAGTTCTATCTTATCTTATCTGAAAAGTAAAAAAAGGGCATGAAGAAGCACAAAAGAGCCATAATTATCAAAATAAAGTAGGTGAAAGAAGCTGAAAGAAGCAGAAAGAAGCTAAAAGAAACTAAAAGTGGCAGAAGCATGCTGAAATTTGCAACAACAACAACAAAAAACCTCTGAAAGTAGTGTAAACAGTCTGAATTAGTAGAAAAAATCCAAAAGGATCACAAAAAGCTGAAATTAAAATAAAAAGTTGATCAAATAAGCAAAACAGCAAAAATTAGCTAAAAATCAGCTGGGAAAAAATGCTGAAATTAGCACAAAAAAGCTAAACACAAAAAAATGTAAATAAGCAGAAAGAAACTGAAAAGAGCACAGTGGAAATCTGCTGAAAAGTAGACAAAAAGCTGAAATTAGCCCAAAGAAGTGTAAATTAGCTAAAAGAGGCTAAAAGGAGCTTAAAGGGCAAAAAGAAAAACAAATGAGCTGAAATTAGAAGAAATAAGCTGAAAGGAGTCAGAAAAAAGCTGGAAAAAGGAAAGAAAAAAATAAACAGAAAGAAGCTAAAGGAAGCTGAAATTAGCACAAACCAGCTGAAACGAGCAGTAAATGGTTTCAAACAGCTGAAAGGGTTTGAAGGATGTGAAGAAAGCTTCGTTTATTTTCTAAGAGAAAAACATGGCCGACAAAGTTAAACACTTCAAGAATTAAAAACTGCACAAAAACCAAAAGTCCCAGCAGGAATGTCCTGAACGAGCCGAATGTTTTGAGACATGAATTGTTGAAAGAGAACAAAAACTGAGGGATGAGTTATGAGCTGAAAAACTTTTGAAAGATGGATCTGAACAGCGAGAATGACTGAAAAACATTCTGACACTTTACAAGCATTTCATGATAATCTGTCCATTAGCTTGTTCAATATTTTGCTAACAGACGAACACATGCAAAGGGACACAAGGAGCCAAATGGACTGCTTTGGGTGAAAGTGATGAGGAGGAGGAGCCATTTTTAATCCTGAAATGATTCAATCCGGGACGCTGCCTCTTTCAGCTCCGTCAGATTGCTTTTCCTAATGGCAGCGCCCGGCGTGTGTTTGATCTCCATGATGAGCAGATGATTAGTTTTTCATGAAACCGTTCAAGCAAAACACTCCGACACGAGGCGAGACGCTGTTGATTTAGCCGTTTGAGCTGCGGCGGGCCCCTCGGTCTGCCTGACGCCGGCCCGAGCCCCCCACATGGGAGCAGGTCAGGTGGGGTCAAGTCTATGAGTAATGATATATCAGCTGCCGTATATTTAAGGTTTCGCTAACACTCATCTCAATTATGACCGTTCCTCTGCCCTGTTGGCCTCAGAAGCGATGAGGCGACACAATCAATTTGAGCAGAATATGTTTTGGGCTTCTTCTTTTTTCAGTGGGGAAATGACACCATCCTGCTGCTGCAAATCACAGCCGGCCGACCCAGATGATCCCCCACTGTTCACCTGCATCAGAAGTCCTCCATCTCAAAATGACATCATCAACGCCAAACACCACAAAAACAAGCTCAGGTTTATCTGAACATTCATCGGCTGCTTATACAACTGTCACTCAAAAATACTACAGATCACTTTTTGTCTCGTTCCCGTATTGAAGTGTTTCTTTAGAAGTTTCTGGCTTAAACAGAACAAGTGATCTGCAGAAAATCAAAAGTTTCACTTTTTACACACAAACTAGTCGATAACGAAAAGAGACTAAATATTATTTGATAAAAAGATGCATTTAAATTATAGACTGATTTTAATAATAACCAAAGACATTTAAATGAACACCGGGTCTTAAACGAATGCTGAAATGTGATATTAAAATGAACTGCTGAAGCTTAAATTAGAAAAACAGCAGCTAAATGCCAGAATTAAGAAAACTGTAGATGCTAAAATGACCAAAACCATAGCTAACTGTAGCTAAAAACTAAACTCAACAAAACCATATCTAGTAGCTAATGTTAGCAAAACAGTATCTGAAAGCTAAAATTAGAACAACAGTAAATAAAAAAAATAATATAAATTGTAGTTAAGAGCTGAAATGACAAAAATTCCTAAAAGTTAAAATTAGCAAAACAGTAGCTAAAACTAAAATCCATCCATCCATCCATCCATTGTCTTCCGCTTATCTGGGGTTGGGTCGCGGGGGTTTACTAAAATAAAATTAAAAATGCAATTAAATGCTAAAATAAAATTTAAAACTAACTAAAAGCTAAAATTAGCAAAACAATATCTTAAAGCTAAAATTAGCTAAATAGTAGCTAGGAATTAAAAATTGAAAGTTAAGAGATAAAATAAAGAAATGTAACTACCGGTACACGATAAAATTAGCAAAACTCTAGCCAAAAGATAAACTCAATTTAAAAAAATCTCATCTTGTAATCCTGAAGTTGCGGGTTCGAGTCCAGACTGCGTCAGGAACAACATCCGACATGAAACGGTAAAAAATAAAATGAGAAAAAAAGACTATTAGAAGACAAAAATAGAGCATTTATGTTGAAGAGGTTTTCAGACAAGGATATTGAAGAAAATGAAGAGAAGACATTTGTACAATTTTTTTTTTTATAAAATAGTTAAATCCTTCAAAAAATAAAGAAGGTCCAAAAAACTAAAAGTGATATCGCAACATTAGCAATTGAGCAGAATGTTTTAATGCATTATTGATAAAAACTGGGAAATAAAGGATTTTCAACCTTGGCTCTCGACGGAGGCAGTCGCTAGTCCTTTCCTCTCCCGTCCTCCCCCCCCCCCCTGCTGCCTGCAGCTCCTCAGCTAAGCACCTCGAACGCAAATTAAGATGGATTGGAGGTTTGGGCATTCGATTCTACGAACAAGATTTCTACAGAAGAAACGGCAAAGGGGAGCCGGTCCACCCTCACAGAGTGACGAAGAGGATACGCCATGGATTCCTGTGGGTGTGGATGGTGTGCGTCTCGCTCTCTGTGCTGTGCTCTGTGGAGGTGAAGAATCTGGATTATATTGGATTATGATGGCAGCGCTTTGCTTTTTGGCGTTTGTGGAGCACTGGCCTATCGCAAAATAAGGGAGACTTCAGCAGGACTTAATGCCTGGAGCACCCGACGTCTGGTCTGCGCGGTGACCTCGAGAAATCAGCTGTTTGCGAGCTTATCCAGAGGGTGAACAGATCACCCTCGGATTGGGACTCTGGACGCTGTGGTCAACATCTGAGGTCAGTGCTTGGATCAGTGGAAAAAGTCCCGAATTGGATCACTTGGAACAGAGTCGCCCTTACAGACTGAAGGCTACAGAAATTACAATGTGAGCCTGAAAGTGAAAATATTTGTCAATTCTTATCTGACTCCCTTGGAAACAGCCTTGAAAAAGGCTGGATATCTAATTTCTCCTGAGATGTGCTTTACTGTGGGCAAAACAGCTGCTCTCTTGTCTTGTCTGCCACCCCCCCCCCCGGAGAACTTTTCTATGAGCGTTCTGGAATGTCTCATGGACAGAAACCTCCCTGCCTCAGTCTCAACATGCAACATGTAACTGTCTAAATGTGCTTCTTGGTATAGTTTTTACTGTGTCATGCGGTGTCTTGGCAGACAAAATGTGATACATTTTTTTTAATACCAACGCTGTGACCCTCATGGTACTTTCCTTTTTTTCACACCTTTGACCTTCATCCCGAAACGGATGAGAGAGGCCGCGCTGAAGAACATGTCATGTGTTCTGAATAAGCAGCAGCTTTACACACTCATTCCATCTTCAGGATGACTGTGCATACATAATCACGCTGTATTGGTGAAAACTGGTGCAATGTTAATAAAAGCTCTTGAATCTTGAATCTTAAAACTCATCCAGAACAAACTATAAACAAGAAAATAAGTCTGTGAATGCTGACTCAGCGCTCACATCATTCCAGGAAGTCAGTCGTAACTCGCTCCAGTGTGAAGCAGTTAGAATCTGCAGAGCAGAGTCGGCACGAGGTGAAGCTTCAGAGCTCCGTGTGAGCGAAGCTGCACCGCCCGACATCTTGGCGTAATGAGATGACAAGTCGCGTGAACCGAGCGAGGAGGATGAAAAGGAGGTGAAATGGCTTATTTAACCAACAGAGAGCAGGGAGCTGCGGGTTGGGTTCAGTTCTACATGAGGAACTTTGTTCTGCTTGGATAAAGTTGGAAGGACACAGGAAGTGGAGCGCTGGATGGTGCAGCTGAAGGAGGCTCAGGCCTGTAGTCTGAACACCGATCACTAACAGCACCTGCAGAAAGCCCTGTAGTCCTTGGCCCATTACAGGGCCCAACATGCATGCTGAAAAATATGTTGCTGTTTTTATCTTTGTTTTACTTATTTCAAGAAATGAAGATGATGCCAGTGAGAATAATACAAACAACCCAGTTTGTAGTCCAGTGCTGGTTCTTTGGACCAAGCCAACACTGGGTGGTTTAAATTCTGCAGGTTATCACTTTGACCCGGCATACTGAGCTAGGTTTTTCTACCGTTAGCATCAGCTAGCTAGCACAAACTACTGTTAATCGAGGCACACAAAGTCACTCTCTGATGCAAATTAAAGTGATAATAAAATAAAACAGACCCAACCAGGTTAAACGTTTTCTTACAAATTATCGTTAAAGGAGACCAAATACATGTATTGGTTTTATAAATTTTTATGGTATGTCTGTGGGCTATCCAGACCATGTTCATTCAATTTAATGCACAAAATAATTCTTAGATAATAAAATATCCCCTTTCTAGTTGTGCCTTTTCTCACTTCCGATCTGAACAGGCTGTTTATGATAAGGCCACGCCCTTCAAAAATCTGTTGACATTAACTCCGCCCTCCAAAGGGGACCCTGAGTCAGACCCAGAGGCAGACGCCATTTTGGGCAGGGCAAATGAGGCGCTGACGCGTCGCGTAGGCCGCTGAGAAACATCCATAAGTTCACCCTCCATGTTAAAAACTCTTCGTTTGACTCTTCGAAAACAAGCAATAAGGCTGCAGAGTAACACACTGGCTGCTAACTGCTATACACGCTCTCTCTAGCGGGGACCACTTTTTTCACGGACCACATCCGGCGCGGACCGGATATGGTCCGCGAGCAGTCGTCTGGTTGATTTAAGAGCCCGTAAATAAGTTTTTTCGTTGATAGATAATTTGTTATTAGCGGTACTGCATTTTAACAACAACGAAACATCAAACTCTAGTAGCCATTGTGCTGACATGAACTCAGGAAAAACAACCGTGACGTCTTTTATACTGAAGTGGGTGGAGCCGAAAACCAGGGGTTGTTAGGTGAGGGGCTGGACTCAAGGTGGGGTGGGTTGTCCTGCAGCTTGTGACATCACAAGCTGCAGGATTTGAAAACGAGACATTTATGTCACTGATAAAATAAATACATGTATACTTAGAGTAAATATACCACTGGATGCATTTTTTGGCCCTAGGACTGTTTTTTAAAGAAGTACCAAACCAAAGTTGAGTAAAAAAACATTAAAAAGTGAATTTTGGATCTGTGGTCCCCTTTATGATATTGGTCTGGGGAAAAGTTGACAAAATAGTGAGACGTTGCTGTGATTGCAAGTCTAAGAAGAAACATCCAAACAGAAAATGTTAAATTTTTCCATCTGCAAGACCGAGAAGGGAAAAAATGGAAAGCTGCTGTGGGCCCACTTTTGTCACCAGTGTGAACACATACGTCTGTTTTAATCAGCGGTATTTGTTGTTCCTTCATGTATTTATGCAATGATCATCTGGAGATCACACTTCTCTATTGCTTCAAGTGAATATAAACCTGAAATATACAAAACAAACCATTATATATACAAAGTACATCTTAAAACAGGGATGAGGCGAGTGGACACAGCATTTTATTTAATTGTACTACCGGTAGATTTTTTTTTTCTCTGTTCTTAGATTCTTGAAAGCTGTTTATATATTTATTGTAAATATATTATGTGTTATTTTAGTTTTGTCCTAAATTGTTTAATAAGTGCTATGACAAAAAGTAGACTGTTCAAATTACAGTAGTATGAATTGAAAGGCCAATTATCTTATCATAAACAGCAGGAGGCTGAATATTGAATATTAACATTTAATTAGAAGCTTTACAATGGTAAGTTATTAAAATAAGTCTTATGTGGACTCTTAGGTTTAGGTGTACACATCTTTCTAGCTCAACACGGGATACACCGTTGGGTCATTTAAAGCTTCAGTATGTAGCTTTTTTTATGAACATATTTCTTCACTCTGTCACTACCTCCTGACAGACTGATGTTAGCCAGGTAATCTCTGAAAAAAAATTAAAAAAAATATTGTCCCCTTGCTTCTCCAGGTGGTAAATAAGCATTTCTAAAAAGAAAAGGTGACCCGCCATTTTCCAGCCAATAAAAACAGAGTTTGTAACCAGCCAATAAAAACAGAGCTTGAATTTGAATCAGCCAATAAAAACAGAGCTTGAATTTGAAATTCAACAGACCACAAGGGGGCAGAGCCACATATGGCTCTGAGGGGGAGGGATCAGAATGCTTTGCCTGTTGAAAATATTTCTAAGTGCTGCAGTTCTACAGAAACTGCATACTGAACCTTTAATCACGTACCCACTGGGAGTTTATCTGGGCATTCAAATCCTTGTGAAATTCTTGCATATATTTGAAGCAATGTAAGAGATAAAAACAGTATACAGTAGTCCCTCGCTTCTTCGCGGTTCGTTTATCATGGACTCGCTCTATCGTGGTTTTTCCAAGTAAGACTGGACATGGCACACAACTGGCTGATTGATGGATGAGCTGCACGATCGGCATGGAATTATTATCTATCCATCCATCTATTCTCTTCTGCTTATCCGGGGTTGGGTCGCGGGGGTAGCAGCCTAAAGCTAGATTCATACTCGACGCGTCCCGCAGCGCGCGAGGGTGCGCGCTCCAAAAGTGACGCAATTTCACAGTCCCCGCCCCTGCGCGTTGGCCCCGCGCGTGGGATTAGCGCGTGTCGTGCACCTCTGAATTTTTGAAACTCCGCAAGCCTATGCGCGCGCGGTGGGCGCTACGATTTGATTGACAGGTCCACACCCGACAGCCTTCACCCTCTTCACGCCGGAGCCTGCAGCTGTTTGCGCCGCTGTGGTCGTGGAGACGGAGTCGCGACGCATGGAGGAATGTTTTGTGACACAAAATGTATTAAATTCTCCTTCGTTCCTGATCTGGAGTCGGACTTTTCTTTTGTTTTTTCGCCAAAAGTCACGTGATCGCTTTCTCCTCCGCTGACTCCATGCATTAAAACCGCAAATAAAGACAACAGTTCAGCACGCGAGCGGAAAGCTATTTGTTTTTGTTGTGTGACGTCAAACAGTTCTTCTTCTACGGTAGATTTCTTCTTCTACACCTTTCTTGCAACATATGCACAGGTTTTAGAGGGTACTGCCTCCTGCTGGTCCGTAAAAGAACAGCACTTTGCCATGCGCCGCCGTGGGACAACTATAAACACAGAGGCGACACTGTAAACGCATTTCGCCGCACGGCACAGTGCATGCGCAGCGCGCGCGCTCCAGCCTGCGGACCAAAGCGCGAGTCTAACTCAGCCTTTAGTAGGGAGGCCCAGACTTCCCTCTCCCCAGCCACTTGGAGCCGCTCCTCTGGGGGAATCCCAAGGCGTTCCCAGGCCAGCCGAGAAACATAGTCCCTCCAGCGTGTCCTGGGTCTTCCTCTGGGTCTCCTCCCGGTGGGACATGCCCGGAACACCTCACCAGGGAGGCGTCCAGGAGGCATCCTAACCAGATGCCCGAGCCACCTCAACTGGCTCCTCTCGATGTGGAGAAGCAGCGGCTCTACTCCGAGTCCCTCCCGGATGACTGAGCTTCTCACCCTATCTCTAAGGGAGAGTCCAGACACCCTGCGGAGAAAAGAAAGTTAATTCTCAATAGTCCAGGTATCAAATCCGCTCATTCTCAATCAGTTCATCTGGACAGTTTCTTTTTAGCAGAAACGTTTCACCCTCACTCCAGAGGGCTTCCTCAGTCAGAGTAGTCCAAAGCACACTGAAGTTAACCCACCAAGTAAGCAACTTATGTGGACCAACCAGTTTGCTGTAGCCAAGATGGTTTCTGGGGGCGTGTCCCTCGTCGACTCCTCCCAGGCAGGCAGACATGTCCAAAGTGGTTCAAGACAAGAAAGTTAATTCTCAATAGTCCAGGTATCAAATCCGCTCATTCTCAATCAGTTCATCTGGACAGTTTCTTTTTAGCAGAAACGTTTCACCCTCACTCCACTGCTGCCTGCGGAGAAAACTCATTTCAGCCGCTTGTATCCGAGATCTCGTTCTTTCGGTCACCCCTATTGTAACTTCTTGTACTTTAATTTAGGTTATCATAGTTTATCCTATCACTGTATCTTTTTTGTGGTTTATTTATCATAGCTTATCATAACTCACTGTAGTTTATCATAGCTCAACATACCAGTAGCTTATTGCATTTTGTTTTAGCCCACTGTGTGTTACAGTAGCTTAGCACACCTTGGCGTAGTGGTAAGTGCAGTCGTCTCCCGATCGGAAAGTTGGCGGTTCGACTCCCGGGACCCGCACCATGTGTCGTTGTGTCCTTGGGCAAGACACTTAACCCTGAGTTGATCCCGGTGGGACTGGAAAGCACCTTGCATGGTAGTCTGCCGCCACCGGTTTATGAATGTGTGTAGCATTCAATATATGTGTAGCACTTTGAGATTTTCAGTAATGAAAAGTGCGTTATAAATTGAATTAATTATTATTATTATTATTATTATTATTGTAGCTTATTGTATCTATTAGGTTATCATGTTTTCTTGGACAGTATTTTATATCTTATTGCAGCTTATTGTAGCATATCATATACATTACTATCATATCTCACAGCAGTTTATCTTATTTTATCTTTTGGTAGTTGCTTATTGTATGTCCTCTGTTTTGTATTCTAACTTATCCTATCTTTTATTGTCTTTACTACTTATTACATAAACAAAAGCCATTAAAATCACAAAAGCAGGTCCTAGTTGGTCAAATTTTGGGTTAAATTGGTGAACTGAGAAGAATGACACAGTTCATCTCTGACCCAACTATTTTTAAGTGTTAATTGTTTATGATTAATAGGAGCCTTCTTAAGTAATTTAAATGTTACATTTCACAGTTTGATAGTCAAATATACTGTAATGGTCCTGCTTTTGGAAACTTAGATCTCAGGTCAGTGTAAACAGTTTTTACAGTATTTTTCTGAACCAACAGCTCCAATCCACAGTTTGAGCTCCATGACTTGAGCAGCTTCCCTCTCCGCGGGGAACCACAGGAGAGCACATGAATGATCTCAACATTAATAATGCTGCATTGATTATTGTTCTGTTTAAAGGTGAATGGTGAGGCTTTCTGAGCAGCAGGAGTGTCTGAGCGAAGGCCTGATTTACATTTTTGGAAAGTGCACCTGATTCTCGGGGGGTTGCTTGTCATTTTCTGTCGATACCAACTCTGAACTTCCTTTGTGGTCGAGGACTCGTCAGACCTTTATGTGTGCTTTACTTTTTTTTTTCCCAGTACGGTACTGCTAAAAAAACTTGTGTCCAAATCCACATTTGGTGCTCCACAGGCTGCAGTAAAACATGTCACATTGCTCAACTTCAGTGAGGCTGAGAATATCAAGGTTGATTTTCCCCACTGTGCGCTGAGGCCACTTTTTATTTAATTTATTTTTATTATGGCTATAATTGGTTTGCAACAGATCAGTGAAGCTCCTAAAAGACTTGAGCCAACAACTGCCCTCCAGCCAACAATTCATTATAGTTATCTTCGTGTCAACATTTCTGCAAAGGTAACTGCCAGCATAAAACAAACAACACAACAGGGAAGGGGAAAAAAGCAACTTTCTCCGTTTCTGCTGCAAGACATAAAATTTAACACAAATAAGCAAAAAATAAAAATAAAAAAGCTTGCCATGTGTGAAATCCCTTAAATTCAGTCACATTTCTTGGATGTAAAAACATTAACTCAGTTACAAGTTAAACTACAAATGTAGCATTTGTTGCAGGATTACATGTCACCTGTTACATTTTATGCCACAATCTTAAAAAACAAGTCTCGTTCCATCTGTTAGCGCTCAGAGGATGTCTCAGGGATGACTGTCAGCTACTACCACACCAAATCTGGGCTCAGTATTCATAGAAATGGCGAGTTAGTGCAATTTTTGTGTTTTCTAAGATGATATCTTGACTCAGGTCAACTCCAAAAGTTAACTGGCTATAGATTAATTTGCCTCATTAAAATTCACGGCTCTTGACATCAATTGCTACCAAACACAGACAGGACTTACATGATCGCCTGCCTTTTATTGGACGCAAGCTAACTCAGAACGCTCTGCTTGTTGAGCATCTCAAAGCATTTCACTCTCAGATGCTCTCTGGGATCGATGTGGAACCAGCAAACATTTGATAAAACACTAACGACAGGAAGCGCTACGTGTTCAGTTTCCAGGTTTCACAGGCGCTGATGCCAAGCTGATGGAAACATAAAGATAATCTTCAGTGCCACATAAAAAAGGAGCCAAATTAGCAAGCGAGCCAGACCGTCCATTGCAGCATCTCTCAGGCACATTTAGGCAGAAATGAGTGCAGCTCTGTCCACCATTTCCTCCTTTACTCAATTATTGATGCTAATTATCCCGGCTGTGCTTCGGCTGCACCATAACAATATATCCTTAACAAGGAACAAGTCGCTTTCTCTCTCGGCTGATCATCGCTAGATCTTTATGTGAGCCGTAACATTTTTATATTTTATACTCGACATCAGGACGCACTTTCATATCAGATGAAATTAAATTTATGTTGCATATTCTTCAGGTGATCCTCAGAAGTGAGCACATTAAATCTGAAGCACATTTTTAACAACTGATCAGGCTGTTTAGTAACGAGATTACAGCTCTGTTTTTCATTTTCTGTCCTCGAATTTGAGACCAAAAGAAAAACTTTCTGTTAAGATAATGAGCCCTGAAAGACAGCTAAACGTTGTGAAATAATCTACACTAGCTAAAAAGGAACAAAACACAAGCTAAAAATATGAAAGTCAAGCTTAAAGCTAAAAGTATTAATGTGAGGTAAAGGCTAAAATATCAAAATGCAAGCTAAAAATGGCAAAAGACAAGATAAGATCAGCAAAAATTGTAGCTAAAAGCCTAATCTAGCAAAAGGCTATGTTAAAAATGGCAAAATGGAGCTTATTTATATAGCGCTTTCCAGCCCCCTGCGAGGAACCCCAAAGCACTTTACAATACCAGCCATCCACCCATTCATTCAGACATTCATACACCGGTAGTGGTAGCCTGCCTTGCAAGGCGCCATCCAGACCTACCGGGAGCAACTCGGGGTTAAGTGTCTTGCCCAGGGACACAACGACACATGGTGGGCGGATGCGGGATTCGAACCTCCAACCTTCCGATCAGGGTCGACTGCCATTACCACTACACCACGGCCGCCCCACACAAAACTTTAGCTAAAAGCAGCAAATGGTGTAAAATCGCGTGCTAAAAGCCTAAAGCTAAAAGTAGCAAAATAGTTAAAAGTAGCAAGATCAATCTAAAAGTAGCAAAATGCTAAAATGACGAAATTGCTATAAAAGCCAAAAGTGCCCAAGGCTACCTAAAATCAAACAGTAAAAGAAGAGTAGCTAAAAGTAGGAAATGACGGTGAAAAGAATCAAAGGCTAGATATAAGACAAAAGTAGTAATAGACTGATGAAAGTAGCTAAATGGTATTTTTGAAGCTAAAATTAGAAAAATTATTGAATACTGAATTAGCGTTCACTAATTTTTCACATAGATTATGAATTATTTGTTTATTTTTAGTTATATTAGTTATACTAGTTCTTTGTATTTTGTTCACTTTATTAGTCTGACTAAATCCAACATTTAAACTAAAATAAATAAAAAACAATTTTTTTTAAGAAATACATATCACCCCCTTCCTATCATGCCAGAGTTCTAAAATCAGGATGTAGCCCATTTTCATTCAGTTCAGTAAATAACATAATGAGCAAACTCACACAGGTATGTTTTACAATGACTCTCAGCTACTAGCAGACCACATTTTAGCTCAATATTTGTAAAACTGACTCAGTCGTTGACTGTTTTGTGTGAAAGATCGGCAAAAAATTATTAAGACAACAGATCTAATACTTGATTAAAAACATCGCCTAAATTATTTCCTTTCACAAAATGTATGCCTATGCCTAACACACTCATGTTCATGCTGCTGTTCGACGTAATGTTTTTATGCTATTAATGCTTAGTGTATTTTTGGTTGATGTTTTTCTTAGTTCATATCTTAGATGTTATTACTGTACTGTTTTTCTTTTACATTTTAATGTTGAATGTAACTGGGATCCTGTGTACATAATTTCCACCACATGTACCACATGTGGTGGAATGACAATAAAGAATCTCCGACTGATATACACACACACACACATACAGTGTATGTATATAT
>JBBPBX010019457.1:26569-39274 GCA_038048925.1 Garcialebias charrua | reverse complement strand
AGTCAATTTTGTGTTGTATAAGTTCAGTTAGCTGTGGCAGCCATCTTCAATTGGATGTACTTTAAAAGTCAACCAGTCGTAGAGAGCCCTTCAGTGATTATTTCTTGAAAGTTTAAACAAAATCTGTTCAGTTGTTCATAAGATATTTTGCTAACAGACAGATGCAGAATACAAACATAATTGTTGACTTTTGGAAGCATGTGATGAAAAAGAGACTGGGTGAAAGTAACTACAGTACTTAAAAGTACCGGTAGTTAGTTACACGTTTTGTGTTAGCAGAATTTGCACAGCCAAGAGAAGATTAATCTTCTCTCTAAGTACAGTGTATACAAATACTGTATATTTATGCATGCCCAAAAAGGCAACTTGAGGTAAGTTTTATTAATGTTGGATAAGTTTCTTAGTTACAATTAAATCCTGCTAACACAAAACGTGTTTTTTTATTCCTTGCTTTAAAGTGGATATTAGTGGCTGAGGCTGTAATAATTTATTACAGCCTCATAAGGCACCTGAATGGTATCGGATCGGAAAAGTATCGGTATCGATCGATACCCAGTTTTACAGTATCTGTATCGGATCGGAAGTGAAAAATGTGGATCGGTGCATCCCTAATAACTTTTATGAACAGAATTTCTAGGCACAGCCAAGGTGTTGAGGGGATCTGTTTTGGTGGCTTTAGGATTCCTTCTCTGCTTTTTGCAGATGATGTGGTCCTATTGGCTTCATCAGGTCATGATCTACAGCTTTCGCTGGAGCGGTTTGCAGCCGAGTGTGATGCGGCCGGGATGAGGATCAGTTCCTCCAAATCCGAGGCCATGGTCTTGAGCCAGAAAAGGGTAGAGTGCCCTCTCCGGGTCGGGGAGGAGGTCCTGCCCCAAGTGGAGGAGTTTAAGTATCTTGGGGTCTTGTTCACGAATGAGGGAAAAATGGAGTGTGAGATTGATAGGCAGATAGGTGCAGCGTCAGCAGTGAAGCGTGCGCTGTACAGGTCTGTCGTGGTGAAGAGAGAGCTAAGTCAAAAGGCGAAGCTCTAAATTTACCGATCGATCTATGTTCCCACCCTCATCTATGGTCATGAGCTTTGGGTTGTGACAGAAAGAACAAGATCTCGGATACAAGCGGCTGAAATGAGTTTTCTCCGCAGGGTGGCTGGACTCTCCCTTAGAGATAGGGTGAGAAGCTCAGTCATCCGGGAGGGACTCGGAGTAGAGCCGCTGCTTCTCCACATCGAGAGGAGCCAGTTGAGGTGGCTCGGGCATCTGGTTAGGATGCCTCCTGGACGCCTCCCTGGTGAGGTGTTCCGGGCATGTCCCACCGGGAGGAGACCCAGAGGAAGACCCAGGACACGCTGGAGGGACTATGTTTCTCGGCTGGCCTGGGAACGCCTTGGGATTCCCCCGGAGGAGCTGGCCCAAGTGGCTGGGGAGAGGGAAGTTTGGGCCTCCCTACTTAGGCTGCTACACCCGCGACCCGACCCCGGATAAGCGGAAGAGAGTGGATGGATGGAGTTCTGCCCTGCCAGCTCCCTGCAGCCGTATCTGAGCACTAATTAGCTACACCTGAGCATCATCAGTTTTGTGAACAAGATGAGAATAAAAGGCTGCATAGGACAGTCAGTGGGTGCTGGAGCATTACCTGCCAATGGTAATTTTGTTCTAGCCATTTACTTGTGAGTTAAACTAAATAATAACAAATTTGTTTCTCTGTGCTCCCAGAGTATAATCCCTGATGTTCTCCTCCTCTGGAGTCTCCTCTGTGGACAGTGAGCTCTCCTTTGTATCCTCAGCTGCCTCCATGCCTTCTTACCGCTTACCTGCCTTCTTCGCACAATCAACAATTTTTCCACTTTTGTAAATAAACACTGTAAACTTATTTGAGTCTTGGTATCTTTTCACTTCGGTCCTTGTATCCGGGTACAGCCACAATCGTTACATGTTCACAGTGTAATTTTAATGCAACTGTCATCAGACTCCAATGGGGACAGTCGACCCTGATGTGATCTGCATAAGCGGAAGACTTGATGTCACACACAACCAGATGTACTTACTGAAGTAAATATGGGTGCTACATGTTAGCATGTATGTAAAGTTGTTGTGCAATCTGGTGAAGGATTCCAAGGTTTACAGCTACACTCACACCCTCCACAACTGCTGTTCATCCCAATCAGCCACCACTCCACACCTGCACATGATTTGAAGGACTGCTCTGCAGAGTACTTGAGCTCCAGCCAGGCATTCCTTCTACGCTGGGACATTATGATACCTCATGGTAAATAACGGAAAGCTGGTATACCAGTTTCTAAACAGTTTTATTAACCTGTTTTTGATATCTTCTGCAGCAACTTCCAAGTCCTGTTCCCTCGAGTCTTCTAAGATCTCCTTGTTCCTTGTGACTTTACCTTGACATCATTGTCTCTCCAATCATACTCATCTCTTCTGGATCATCGCTCCCCCTTTGGAAACCTAGGACCTCGTCTCTCCCTCCTCTCCACCTCCATCTACAAACACAAACACCAGTAAGGAAACCATATTGGCAAACAAGAGTACTGTAATTATATCATCTAACCAGAAATAATTTCAGTATTCACCTTGTCCTTTTTCCTTTTCAGCCCTGAACATCAACAACACCTGTAAATAAAGCACTTACCTTTTGTACGCCTGACTCTCCCTCTTCCCCAGTCTGCTAACTAGGGGGTCAACATTGACTGAAATCGTTATTGGGATGACTAAATTATTTGAGATGCCTGTTTCACCCAATGTTTACATTTGATCCTGCCACTTCATGTCTATTGGTCATAATTTGTGCATTTCAATTATGATTTGATTTTCTTTGTGTTTAGGATCATGTTTAATTTCTCTTTTTGGACATTATGTTTTGTTTTCTTTATCTTGTGATTCATCTTTCCCTGTGCTCATTTGTGCTATTATTTATCTGCTCTCAGTTAGCACTCAGTTCCTCTGTGTTTTTCCAGTCCACCTGCCACTCTCACCTGTTCTGACTCACCAACCAACTCAGGTGCCTATACTTTCGCCAGTCACCTCTGCCTTTTATATTCAGCCTGTTTCAGCACTCATCAGTTCAACATTAAGCAGTGTTCTGATGCTGTGCACTTCTGCTCTGGCCTTGAGCAGTGTTCCCTGTGCCTTCCTTGAGATCATGTAAGTTTTGCTGCTTCGTCAGCATTTTGTTTTTATTTAATAAAAAGGTTTTGTCTTTGAGAACCTCAAGTCCAGTCAACATTTTGAGTCCAAACCACCACAAACCATGATATCATGTGTAGAACTGCACTTCTGGAGTGATGCACCGAAAGTGGGGTTGGGGGAACAAAGTAAAGTATGGATGCCATAATGCTAGTATCAATACAATCCAACATGACATACCACTGTTAGCATCAGCTGGTGTAAAGTCTGGCACCCAGGACATGACAAAATCCAAACAGATTAAAAACGTAGAAAGCAACGAGACATTTAAGCTGAAGACCTCCAGAGTTCCAAGTTTTAAACGGTACAATTCTGGTATCAGTGTTGTCAATTGTTGGATCGATACACATACCCCTAACTCAGATACATAAAGTGTTAGGGAATTTGTCAGTTTATGGATGTTTTTAACTCCTATGGCTGATAATGTTAACTGCCCATGAATTATATGTTTGGGTTAGTTGAAAGCTGAATGAGGAGGGTGAAGCTACAGCATGCAGCTGTTGCTCCAATGTTGCCTCTGAGTCTGAGCTCGGTGCTGAACTGATAAGAGTATAAAAACAAGCTTCACACATGGCCCAGGGCAGATTCTTCTGACTGGTCTTTGTGTGTACTTCCTGTATATCTGTGTAACATGTCCTGAAAATCTATCCTTGCAAGTAAATACATAGTTCCCATGTGACGTCACATCCGTCTAACTTCCGGGTGGACCCTCATTTCGAGAGGCAGCTCAGGGGACAGCGCGGTCTAATGGATGTTCATTTTTCACGTTTTTTTGTTGTTGTTAATTTCTAATTAATTGCAATGGTTACTTCGTGTTGGGTCAGTGGGTGTTCCAGTCGGGTAGACGTTTGGGCAACGCGCAGGTTTCACTTAATCCAAAAAAAAGTAAACGTGAAGGATTTATCTCATCGGAGAAGCTGACTGCAGCCCCTCCTCTCTCTAAGTCTGCTCGGATCTGCTCAGAAGACGTCGTGCTTTTAAGAGAGATAAGAGATAAGAGATTTATTTATTAACATTGCACCGAAATACAACGTGATTATGTAGCACAGTCGTCCGGAAGAGGGAAGAGTATGCAAGCTGCAGCATTTCCAAACACATTACATGTTCTTCTGCGCGGCCGCGCTCATCCGTCTCCGGATGAAGGTCAAACAGATATGGAAAAAGGAAAAACACAATAGGTATCATTTGTGATATTCAAAAAAAGAATCTATCAAAGATTGCCTTAAGACACTCTATGATAAAGTCCCAAAAACTCTATCAGCGATAAGCACAACCAGACAAGACATTGTTGCAGATTTATGACGGCAGGCAGGGAGGAACAGTCTGTGTGTATCAGCTCCAGATAAGAACAGTTCGCAGGTCTCACAGCTCGGCTCCAACCGAGAACGAACACAACACAGAGACCTCTGGGGGGGAGGGGGAGGGCAGCGGGTCCCTTCAGCTCCCAGCTCAGGAGAAGATTTGTAGACAGCCTTCAGTCCAAGGCCAGAGGCCAGATTAGAATAGTTGCTTTATTTTTCAGTCAGGCCACAGTGTTCTTTTTACTGCAGTCTTTAAGTCCAGGTGCTGTTTCTGGGTCCAAATCGCCGAATCGAAAGAGGTTCCAAGCTAAAAAGATCCTTCCGTATGTGCCCTGTTTTAATCCGGACGGCTGTAAACGAGTCCCACACACCGCAGGTCTGCGGCAGCCACCGCTTCTCCCACCGTGTGGTTCAGCCCGTACAACAGCTGGGAAGGTCATTCATAGCCTGGATCAAAGCATTTTCGCTGAGCGGAAGTCTCGCAAGCACGCCGATCGCTGCGGTCCTCCTCAGCCCTTCAGTGGCAGACAGCCACCAGTATCCCAATAAACCACAGAGATTCCACGTCTCCGACAGAGAGAGCGGACAGTTACATTAGCCTGCTCATCGAGTCCATAATGTAGCTCACCGCATGCGTGTCGGTAGGGCGCCCTGGCTCTCCCTGGCCAGTGCGCTTCGCGGAAATTTTTGTTATCGATAGTATCGATAGATGAAATAGCCCAGAAAACAGTCCACGCACATAAATCCATCCCAAATTGGTTCGAGCGAGCGCTGAAGAGTAACAGACGAGACAAATGCAGAAGCAGGGGGGGGGAAACCAGGGAGGTTTAGGAGCAAAAGGAGATGCGACCAGCCTTGCCGAGAAGCGGAAGTTTTGGCCGGTAAACAAAATATTCTACATAAATCATTTTGTGAAACAATGTTAGAGTACAACTGTCTGTGTGTTAGAGCTGTTTTTTTTTTCTTTTCTTTATTTAGCAACACCGTAACGGCCTCCTCACGGTCTCGCACGGTCCACCGGGACCGGCGGGGAGACTGTCCCAGTGGGAGAAGGAGGACGGGAGCCAAGTCGTGTGGGCGACGCGTCGGTCCCATGGGACGTGCCCCCGCGGCCGCGACGGATCCACGCCGTCCGACCTGAGCTCGACGGACCCTCCGCTCCAGATGCTAACAACATGCTAACTTCCAACACGGTAACACTCAAAGTGCTGGTTCTGGTCCGTGTTCAGCCTGGACTGTTTGTTGGCTGTGTGTTATTTTAGTTAAACCTTTTTTTAGCTGGTTAGATCTGATTGAGACAGTTTACACATCTTTTTTGGATTTAAAGCTGTGAAGCTCTGTGCTATGAAGCCGGTGTGCGCTCATTGTAGTGATTAAATAATTAATGATATTGTAAAGTTTGTTTGGCCCGGTCTGCGTGAAGCAGTTAAGGAGTGGGCAGCAGCGTGTGTCCCATGCCAGCGCGCTAAGGTTAACAGGCACACCAAAGCACCTTTGGAACCCTTCTCCATCCCAGGTCGGCGGTTTGATCATGTGCACGTAGACCTGGTGGGCCCTCTGCCTCCATCACAAGGTTTTACTCATCTGCTGACTATGATAGACCGGACCACCAGGTGGCCTGAGGTGGTTCCTTTGACATCCACGACATCTGCAGTGGTGGCCCGGGCATTTTTGTCTACCTGGGTGGCGCGTTTTGGCCCCCCTTCAGACATTACATCAGACCGGGGCCCGCAGTTTGTTTCTGAACTTTGAACTGACCAGTTTCACCGAGGCTCTAACACCTGGATGAGAAAGGGAATGTAAGGAGTCAAAAACGCGGCGTCACCATGAAACTGGAACCAGGGGGCGGGGCCTGCCAGTAGAAACATCACAGAGCAGGAGGGGACCTCCGTCATTCACCTGCCGTTCCTCCAACTCGAGGCCCGTGGGCCCGGACTGGAGCTCGAGTATTTCTGCGTCGCTACGTTGGTCCGCAGCCATAGCAGAAAAATCGATGCCAACGTATACGGGAGAGATCAGCACCCGGGAGAGACAGTCGGCCACCACGTTGGATTTTCCAGCCACATGCTGAATGTCTGTAGTAAATTCAGACACCGCTGCGAGGTGGCGTTGCTGGCGAGCAGACCAGGGGTCAGAAATTTTTGACATCGCAAACACCAAGGGTTTGTGGTCAACATATGCAGTGAACCGGCGGCCCTCCAGGAAAAACCTGAAATGGCGTGTGGCCAGGTAAAGCGCCAGCAACTCTCTGTCAAAAACACTGTATTTCAGCTCATTGTCCCGCAGCGTACGGCTGAAAAATGCAAGCGGCTGCCAAACCCCGGAAACCTGCTGTTCTAACACAGCCCCCACCGCAACATCAGATGCGTCGGTTGTTAAAGCTATTTGCGCCGCTGGGGATGGATGGGCCAAAAGGGCAGCAGTGGCCAGTGCAGCTTTAGCATCACCAAATGCCTGTAGGCGTTCTGGTGTCCAGTCCACGCTGTCGTTGGGCTTTTTCTTTTTCAGCGCTCCATAGAGCGGACGCAGCAGTTGTGCTGCCCTGGGGAGGAAACGGTTATAGAAGTTAACCATTCCCAAAAATTCTTGTAGCGCTTTAACAGACTGGGGCTGTGGGAAATCTGACACCGCCTGCACTTTGTTTGGTAACGGGACGGCACCACTTGCAGAAATGCGGTGGCCCAAAAAGTCAATGACTGGCAGCCCAAACTGGCATTTCGCTGTATTTACAATCAGGCCATGTGCTGCCAGGCGCTGAAAAACCTCACGGAGGTGGGACAAGTGCTGCTCAGCCGAGCTGCTAGCCACCAGGACGTCATCCAGGTACACAAATACGAAGGACAGACCCCTTAGGACTGAATCCATCAACCGCTGAAATGTTTGTGCTGCACCTTTAAGACCAAAAGGCATGCGCAAAAACTCAAAAAGGCCGAAAGGCGTGATAACAGCGGTCTTAGGGACATCCTCCACAGCGGTCTTAGGGACATCCTCCACATGCACAGGAACCTGGTGGTACCCCCGTACTAAATCTACTTTAGAAAAAATGGAGGTCCCAGCCAGGTGCACTGAAAAATCCTGGATGTGGGGGATGGGATAACGATCGTTCTCTGTGATGTTATTAAGGCGGCGGAAATCCCCACATGGCCGCCATTTGCCATCTGCCTTGGGCACCATGTGGAGGGGGGAGGCCCACGGACTGTTTGAGCGCTGCACGATGCCTAAACGCTCCATGTTAGCAAACTCTTCCTGTGCTATTGCTAGCTTAGTAGCATCAAGGCGGCGTGCACGTGCGAACACCGGGGGGCCCGTTGTGGGAATATAATGTTCGACCCCATGTTTTGTGTTTGTGTTTGCAAAATCAGGAACAGTCAGCGAGGGGAATTCAGACAATAAACGCTGAAACACATTACCCGAAGCTAAAAAGTTAGCATGCATTAAAGGCCCAGCTCCTCGCGTCTCACAAGGCAGTGACGAAAAAGACACAGCGTCGATCAAACGTCTGTTAGCTAAATCAACCAGGAGCCCGTGAGCACAAAGAAAATCAGCCCCTAAAATAGGGACTGAGCTAGCAGCTACCACAAAGTTCCACTGGAAGTCCCGTTCATGGAAACGAACAGTCACCAACCTTTCGCCAAACGTCTTGATGGGATAGCCGTTAGCCGCGGTTAGCTGCGGCCCGCAGCCTTCTGCTAACCTGTCGGAGCCAGTCGGGGGAACGAGGCTCTTCTGCGAGCCGGAGTCCACCAGGAACCGCCTCCCCGACCTCGAGTCTTCGATGAAAAGCAGCCTTTCCTTGTCGCCAACGGCCGCGACTGCTAGCGGGCGCTGGCGTACTCGTTTCCCTGCGGCTTGAAACTGCACGGTGGGACACACCGTCGTGCTTTGGCGCCAAAACGCTGGTGGAAGAAACAAGGTGCGGCCCCTGACCGCCTGCGGGCGACTCCTGCTACGACCGCTGGCTCGTCCGGCGCTGAGGGCGATGCTTGAAGCTCGGGCGCCGCTGGAGATCCGGGGACCGCCGCTTGGACCGCGAACGTCCTCGCAGCCAGCAGGATGCGGTCGGCTTCGCGGGCCAGCGAGCGGTAATCCTTCTGCTGCAGAAACGGGGAGTTGGCCAGTGCTGTGCGCACTGGAGCCGGAAGCCGGCGGAGGAAGAGGTGTAGAAAGAGAAACTCACAGTCAGCTGAACCCCTCAAAGACAACATCCCTTCCATGAGCTCAAGAGCTGTGCCATCGCCCAAATCGGAGAGGGAAAACAGTTTCTCGGCGCGCTCCGCGTCTGAGAGCGTGTAACGCTGCAGAAGGAGCTCCTTGAGGGCGTCGTATTTTCCTTGTGCAGGAGGGTCTTCGAGCAGGCTCATTACCCGCTGGGTGGACAATGGGTCCAGTGAAGCGACCACATGGTGGTATTTGGTGTCGTCTGCAGAGATCCCGCGAAGAGCGAACTGTGATTCGACGTGGGCGAACCACGACCGAGGTGCGTGCAGCCAGAAGTCCGGGATTTTAACGGCCACCGCAAAAGCGAGCGGGGCCGCCGGTGGGGGTTCCACCGCGGACAGCTGAGGAGAGCTGGCTGGACCTTCAGATGTCGTCATATTCAGTTCACGTAGGTCACCAGTGTAGGAGGTGGTGAAGAGACGACACAGGAGACGGGATATAGTTCTTCACTTTTAATCAACTCCTACTCAACTGGCGGGAAAACTACCCAACACCGCCTTATATACCAACACAACATCCGGTCCTCTGGACCTTTCACAATAAAAGCATCCTGTAACACATTCGGTCCACTGGATGTGAGTAGAGCCCCCTAGTGGTCCACCACAATATCAGAGTAACTACTTTGTGACAAGTTGTCCATTCGTCTGCCATGATTTCTTTCTCAAACTCATTTAATTCCGACCACTGCCATTTTGCTCTTGTTCCTTGGTGAAACTGTGGTAGCTCGTGTTTTTGTCCGTATAATTTGCTCTGGTTGTTCGCGTCTGCCATCCTGCTCGACTTTTCCGCCTTTAGATGTGGTGCGGAATCCGGTATTGCGCAATACTGGGGGCGTGTCTGGGAACTATGTATACCGGTTAAAAAATTGTCTCTCCTTGAGTGTGGCTCCTTTAGAGTGAATAAGATAAAGCGAGAATATTTTTCGCCAACATAAAAGCAATTATTAAACAAAAAATACAAATTTTGTCACATTCACACTTTTAAAGTTCAATTTGGGATGCATGCGAGCAAAAATAAAATTGAATTTGGGCCACTTTTTCCTGTAGCTAAAGTAACTTTAACTCATCCACTTTGAGTTTGTAGCACTTTGAGATTTTTTATTAATGAAAAGTGCGGTATAAATTGAATTTATTATTATTATTATCATCCTATTTTACAGCTATAGAGCTTAAATTTGGTGTTGTAGAACTTAGTATTATTCCAAACAAACACTGACTGATCAAGTAAGAGCTTATTCAACCATAGTAAACACAAAAGTCACTAATTAGTTCATTTTAGCAACAGAACATGGACTGGGCTTATATATTGTTTTTCTATCTTATCGAGATACTCAAGGTGTTGTACAACACAATATGTGCCTCATTTACCCTTTCATACAGCACTCTACTAGATCTCTACAGAGACTAATCAGAGCTTTATCACATTCATACACTGATGGGACACACATCAAAGGCAATGAAGGGTTCAGTGTCTTGCCCAGGGACATTTTGGCATGTGGAATCAAACCCCCAACTCTTACATTGGAGAATGACTGCTCTAACCACTCAGCCACAGCCACCCTGTGACATAAAGTGACATAAAGATCAGCTGAGACATGCCCAACAAGCGTGGGTGATATGTGTTTCTTTAAAGGTTCAGTATGCAGTTTCTGTAGAACTGCAGCAGTTAGAAATATTTTCAACAGGCAAAGCATTCTGATCCCTCCCCCTCAGAGCCATATGTGGCTCTGCCCCCTTGTGGTCTGTTGAATTTCAAATTCAAGCTCTGTTTTTATTGGCTGATTCAAATTCAAGCTCTGTTTTTATTGGCTGGTTACAAACTCTGTTTTTATTGGCTGGAAAATGGCGGGTCACCTTTTCTTTTTAGAAATGCTTATTTACCACCTGGAGAAGCAAGGGGACAATATATATATTATTTTTTTTCAGAGATTACCTGGCTAACATCAGTCTGTCAGGAGGTAGTGACAGAGTGAAGAAATATGTTCATAAAAAAAGCTACATACTGCAGCTTTAAGTAATGTTAGGCCTTTATTTCAGAACAAGTTGATGGATCTGAAAATGATCAGGACTGTGAGCCCAGATGTGAAAAGTTCTTCTCAGCAAAAATAAATAGTCCTACAACAGATGGTTTGGAGTGGACCCACTGAGTCCTTATCTCACCATTCTTGACTCAGTGTGGGATTACATGTAGAGACAGAAACAATCCACGCAGCCTAAACCACTGAAGCAGCTCAGCCCTCTGAACACTCCCTCGAACCACAGGCATCTCCTTTAATTTGGGGAAAACATATTTTTAAATAAATAAATAAATAATTAAGTACATAACCTGAAAACATGGGAAATCTTTGCTCAAACTGGTGCACATTCACTAATTACAGGAACAAAACGAAACACAACAAGAGACCCGAGGACAGTTTGCAAAGAGGATAATTACTACCAAAACCAAATGAGCCACAGAGAGAACAGTAGAGCTGGCAGCTGCAGGATCACACTCCAATTAGAGACAAACAGCATTCTGATCGAGTAGCTGCATTTTATTACTTTTACTATTTATTCAGGGGTTTATAAAAACAGAAAGTTCTAATTGAAGCACAGCCATCATTTTTCAACATTTGAGCCTCATAATAATAATAATAATAATAATAATAATAATAATAATAATAATAATAATAATAATAATAATAATAATAATAATAATGTCTATTCCTGTCATCTGCGTATGTTCCCATACACAGACGAAATTCGTCTCTGCATTTAACCCAACCACCTACCAGGTGGTGCAGTGAGCAGCCCGAAAGCGCCCGGGGAGCTGGAGAAATAGGTGTGCACTCATAGACACCCCAAGCTGGGTAGTGGCCGGGGCGCGAACCCGCGACCTTCGGATCCGTAGTCAAAAGCCCTGCCACTAGACCATCTTGGCTCCATAATAATAATAATAATAATGTCTTTGTCTGTCATCTGTGTATGTTTCCCATACACAGACGAAATTCGTCTCTGCATTTAACCCAACCACCACCAGGTGGTGCAGTGAGCAGCCAGAAAGCGCCCGGGGAGCTGGAGAATTAGATGTGCACTCATAGACACCCCAAGGTGGGTAGTGGCCGGGGCGCGAACCCGCGTCCTTCGGGTCCCAAGTCGAAAGCCCTGCCACTACACCATCTTGGCTCCATGGTGTTCAACATTCACACTATTTTCCTGTTTTTATTTTTCCGTATGTTGTTTGTGATTTATCTACTCCTGAAGTCTGACATATTTTACCATTCGTATTCACCTTATTCAAGACCTCATGGTCTTGAGCCGGAAAAGGGTAGCATGCCCTCTCCGGGTCGGGGAGGAGGTCCTGCCCCAAGTGGAGGAGTTTAAGTATCTCGGGGTCTTGTTCACGAATGAGGGAAAACTGGAGCGTGAGATCGATAGGCGGATAGGTGCAGCGTCCGCAGTGAAGCGGGCGCTGTACCGGTCTGTCGTGGTGAAGAGAGAGCTGAGTCGAAAGGCAAAGCTCTCAATTTACCGATCGATCTACGTTCCCACCCTCATCTATGGTCATGAGCTTTGGGTTGTGACCGAAAGAACGAGATCTCGGATACAAGCGGCTGAAATGAGTTTTCTCCGCAGGGTGTCTGGACTCTCCCTTAGAGATAGGGTGAGAAGCTCAGTCATCCGGGAGGGACTCGGAGTAGAGCCGCTGCTTCTCCACATCGAGAGGAGCCAGTTGAGGTGGCTCGGGCATCTGGTTAGGATGCCTCCTGGACGCCTCCCTGGGGAGGTGTTCCGGGCATGTCCCACCGGGAGGAGACCCAGAGGAAGACCCAGGACACGCTGGAGGGACTATGTTTCTCGGCTGGCCTGGGAACGCCTTGGGATTCCCCCAGAGGAGCTGCTCCATGTGGCTGGGGAGAGGGAAGTCTGGGCCTCCCTACTTAGGCTGCTACCCCCGCGACCCGACCCCGGATAAGCGGACGAAAATGGATGGATGGATGGATGGAT
>JBBPBX010019457.1:17010-26477 GCA_038048925.1 Garcialebias charrua | reverse complement strand
ATCCCTCACCTCCATACGGTTTCCACAGCTGCAGCTAATGTTGCTGTCTGTGGCAAGATGGCTGCCGCTTGACGACGCCGCTGACTCCTCCTCAGCTTATCATATATCTATGCTTTTACCCCCCATACGGCGCCCCTGGGCGCCACTACCCATAATTCATAGCGGAAGACGGTTGTTTACTTCCGCCCGCGGTGGCGCGGTCCCGCGCTGTTGTTTACAGTTGCAGAAGATGGCGAACAAACAGATTACAGTATGGAGACAGAACGATGACCCATATTACAGACTCTTGACCAAGGCGCAGAGGACGTCCAAATCTTCATGTTAATAACAGTTCTGGTGACTGGCAGAGTGATTACAATAATGTACACGTAGATGTCCCTCGTAGCTGCAGCAGCTATGCTAATCTGTGCTACTTACCTGATGTAACTTGCACCACAGAAAAGATCGCTATTCCTCACATTACTACATTATTTATTCAGCCTATGACTGCCTTTCATAAACTAGTGTTAACAAAATAAATGATTTGTAATTATTGCTCAGTCATAGTATTTAACATTTTACTGTAAATGTCACTGATATTATTTATTTTCCACTATGATCTGCCTTTGTTAATAAAGTTAGTGGTGAAAAGTTACAATTTGGTAACTCCTTTTAATCCATTGGTTAATCAATCAATCAATCAATCAATTTTATTTATACAGCACTCTTCATTAGCCTGGTTAAAACCAGACCCTTGTCCTTCACTTTGCTTTGTACTGGGTCTGGGACTTCTCTCATAGACAAGGATTTCTCCGGTAGATTTTTGACCGGACCAATCAGAGAACAGAAGGCGGAGTTTTGAACGACGTCGACTGACGTCGTCAGTTAAAATGGCTGCCGCCACGAAGGAATTTTCATGAAAACAAGGTAAAAAACTATTATTTCTTTGCTGAGAAAAAATATATTTCTTAGCTGACGTTATATCAGAAGGGTTCCTGAGCTTAACAGTTCCTAAATCAATTCACGAAATGGTCAAATCTGCTGGATTTAAATAGTTTCGGTTTGACATTTTCCAAACAGCCTCGGGTGCGCTACGAAAATAAATGATAAAAAATCGAATTTTATCTCAAATGTTTAATCTAGGCCAACAGTCAGTAAATTAGAGCCATATAATTACACACTGGTAGCAGAAAAAAATATCCACCGAGTGGTTTCTGAGCTATTTATCTGAATAGCCTGGCCTCGCCAGGCTAAACTAACAAAACTCCGCCTTCCGTTCTCTGATTGGTCCATTCAAAAATCTATCGGAGAAATCGTTGTCTATGGGACAAGTCCCAGACCCTAGTACGAAGCAAAGTGAAGACAAGGGTCTGGTTTTAACCAGGCTAACTCTTCATACTAAAAGCAGCTCAAAGTGCTGTACAGAATTATAAAACAATAAACTCACAAAATTAAAGCAAACGACACACACAAAATAAATAAATTAATTAAATTAATTAAATAGTATGGAAAAGGTATAGATTGAACAGAGATGAACCAGTTCAGGAAATGCAGTTAAAAAGATGGGTCTTGAGCCTGCTCTTAAAAAAAACAGGTTCTCCTGGGCTGCAGGTTAACTATTGCTTTAAACCCTGAAACAAGAACAGCATTTTAATTGTTCTCCTTTGTTGTATTTCGGTGCAGGTACTCCCAGGAGATGGATCAAGCTCCACGTGGGCCATACATCTGGTGTTGCTGTGAAACATGCATTCCTAAATGTACATGTGCTTACCTTTAGTTTGAATAAAACAGTTGCACCATGTTTCACCTTATTTATTTCAATAATTAAGATACACTGTTTAATGTCTAATAATGAGAAGTACAAGTTTCATTGTGATATCACCTCTAGACATTCTAATGTACATAAATAAAACCTAGATGTAGTGATTGTTCTTTGGCAACGTAACAGTTTAGTGTTTTATTATTGACATGTACAAAACCTAAAAACATGCATGTGGCTGTATAGTTCCACATCCAGGAGACTGATAAAGTTCAGCGTAAAAGCTATAATTATAAATTCAAAACAGTTGAAAGTGAATACATACAATATGAGAACTGTGGGTGATTTTAAGTCTTTTAATGAAAATGATTTGGCTACAGAATAAATACCAGCTCAAAACACTCTTCAACAAGGAATGATGGAGCCGAGCAGTTTCTGATTTTAAACAAACTGGAACAGATTTCTCGTCATGTGGGGCCATACGACTGGAGCAAGCAGCCAACCCCTCCGGAATCCAAGACTGGGCCTAGGCATACAGTGTGTACAGGCCTTCCTGAAAAAATAAATAATTCAATAGAACAAATGTATTATTACCCAAAAGATGAACTTGTGTTATGGAATATTTTCTGTACAGACAGCAGCCCACTGCTTTATTCACATGAGAGTAACAGAGGGCCTAAAAGGAAAACAAACTGATAGTTCTAGTCTGACAATGTTGCAGTGTTCAAATATTATGTACTGTATATTAAATACAATGTGTGTGTATCATGCCAACATGTTCTCACTCCCTACTCGTCATATTTTGATGCTTGGGCTCAGGGTCCCTCTGCATCACATACTTGACGCGTCGGGTCGCTCCTACTCGTCATTAATTGGTTTGTTTGGGGTTCGGGGGTCAAATAAAAAGTGAATGGTTAAGTTTAGGATTTGTTATCAGGTTAGGCCTAAGGTTTAAATTTTGAGAGAGAAATGTATCCTGTTGCTAAAAAAAGAAGTAGATATGAAAGTGCTTCACGATCCAAACCGAAAGACAAAATCACAGTACAGTATAACATTCAATGATATTACCCTGCACACCAAATGATGAGAAGGGACGACCCGACGCATCAAGTATGTGACGCGGAGGGACCCTGAGCCCAAGCATCAATATATGACGAGTAGGGAGTGGGAATGAGTTGATCATGCATACTGTATACAGTACAGTATGTATGCACAGTATGTATGTATATACTGTATATACAGTGTGTATACAGTATACACATACACACAGTGTATGTATGTACTGTTAACACACATGTATTTATATTATTTACCAACAGATTTGTTTAGTAAATATTTTAACAGATATTTACTCACATTTTTGTACAATTTTAGCTAAAATAACACACAGCCAACAAACAGTCCAGGCTCAACAAGGACCAGAACCAGCAGTTTGTTGTGAATGTTAACGTGTGGAATTTAGCATGTAAAGTAGCGACATGCTAAGCAAACCACAGCAGTAGAGACACTAAATCATGAAAAAAAAACTGCTCCAACACACAGACAGTTATACTTTAACATTGTTCTGACATTGTTTCACAAAATTATTTATATAGAATGTTTTGTTTACCGGACAAAAGGTGATCGGAGCACGACGTCTTCAACAGCAGATCCGAGCTGGTAAACACCGGTAGCTTACTTCCGCCGGAAGTATACAACCGAGAGGGGGCGGTACCGGTCTGTCATGGCAGCCCACATACGCTCTTGCAGAATAAGGTGGATACTGTCAGGGGCTTCATGCCCCTAGTAGGGTCACCCAAGGCAGACAGGTCCTAGGTGAGGGACCAGACAAAGTGCAGCCCAAAGACTCCCGCATCCTCGCCCGGACGCGGGTCTCCTGGGCCCCACTCTGGAGCCGGGCCTGGAGGTGTGGCACATTTGCGAGCGTGTGGTGTCCGGGCTTTTACCCATGGAGCCCGGCCGGGCACAGCCTGATGAGGAGACATGGGTCCCCCTTCCCATGGGCTCACCACCTGTGGGAGGGGCCAAAGGGGTCAGGTGCAATGTGGGATGGGTGGTGGCCGAGGGCGGGGACCCTGGCGGTCTGATCCTCGGCTACAGAAGCTGGCTATTGGGATGTGGAATGTCACCTCTCTGGTGGGGAAGGAGCCTGAGCTGGTGTGTGAGGTTGAGAGGTTCCGGCTAGAAATAGTCGGACTCACCTCAACGCATGGCTCTGGCTCTGGAACCAGTTTCCTTGAGAGGGGTTGGACACTCTTCCACTCTGGAGTTGCCCCTGGTGAGAGGTGCCGAGCAGGAGTGGGCATACTTGTTGCCCCCCATCTTGGTGCCTGTACGTTGGGGTTCACCCCGGTGAACGAGAGGGTAGCCTCCCTCCGCCTACGTGTGGGGACGGGCTCTGACTGTTGTTTGTGCCTATGCGCCAAACGCAGCTCAGATTACCCACCCTTTTTGGAGTCCTTGGAGGGGGTATTGGAGAGTGCGCCTCCTGGGGACTCCCTTGTTCTACTGTGGGACTTCAACGCTCACGTGGGCCATGACAGTGAGACCTGGAGGGGTGTGGTTGAGAGGAACAGCCCCCATGATCTGAACCTGAGTGGTGTTCTGTTATTGGACTTCTGTGCTTGTCATGGATTGTCCATAACGAACACCATGTTCAAGCATAAGGGTGTCCATATGTGCTCTTGGCACCAGGACACCCTAGGCCAAAGTTCGATGGTCGACTTTGTTTTCATCTCATCTGATCTACGGCCGCATGCCTTGGACACTCGGGTGAAGAGAGGGGCGGAGCTGTCCACTGACCACTACCTAGTGGTGAGTTGCCTCCGATGGTGGGGGAGGATGCATGTCAGACCTGGCAGGCCCAAACGTATTGTGAGGGTCTACTGGGAACATCTGACAGAGTCTCCCGTGAGACGGAGCTTTAACTCCCTTGGGAGAGCTTCGAACACGTTCCGGGGGAGGTGGGGGACATTCAGTCCAAGTGGGCCATGTTCCATGCCTCTATTGTCGAGGCGGCTTATCGGAGCTGTGGCTGCAAGGTTGTCGGTGCCTGTTGTAGCGGTAACCCTCGAACCTGGTGGTGGACACTGGCGGTGATAGATGCTGTCAGGCTAAAGAAGGAATCCTATCTGGCCTTTTTGGCCTGTGGGACCCTAGAAGCAGCTGATGGGTACTGGCAATCCAAGCGGCATGCAGCTCGGGTGGTCGCTGAGGCAAAAACTTGGGCGTGGAAGCAGGGACGTGCAGAGGGGGGGGCTATGGGGGCTTGAGCACCTGCCCCTTTTGCTCCTTGCCCCCAAGTGCCCTTTTGGTCAAAAAAAAAATTTTTTTTTTTTTTTTTTTAAATTTCCTATTCCTAAGCCCTCCTCTGACACATAATAACGTACTAAAATTATTTATTTTATTTTATTATTATTATTTTTGTATTTTTGCAAGAAAAACAACATAATAAGCCCTCCGGTCATGTACCAACACTACATTCCCCACAATGCAACAGTAGTAGTAGGGGTGGGGCCAATCCGATCTGGAGTCGTGTCTCATGAACCCAGAGTAATAAGACCTGCCTCACATTCACATTAGGGTCAGTGGGGGAGCTGCCCCCCTTGGGGGCATTACCGTTGGGGGGCATGGCCCCACCCCTACTACTACTATTCAGCAAATCCCTTTCAGTTTGCAGCCAGCTACAGCGTGTGGACTGAGTGAGTTGCACTTTAGCTAACAACTAGCCAACTTTTCATCGTAACATCAAAGTCAAAGTCAACTTTATTGTCAGAACTGCAATATGTACAGGACATACACAGGATTGAAATTGCATTTCTCTCAGTCCCTTGGTGCAACAGTAACCATTTAAACACTAAAACACTGAAACATTTAATAAACATAAGCATAAAATTGTAAAAGTGTAACACTGTCCTGAGTGAACATGTACGCTGTGTGGAAGTATTTTACACTAAACACCACAAGACAGCAATGTGCAATGTCTGTCAGAGACATAGCACCACATTAAACTGCGGTCAAGTTAGTTTTATGTTGGACATTCGAGCTCCGGGGCTTCAGCGGGATGCCACTCTCGCTGAACCGAAACAGGGAGACCGACCGCGGCCAGCTGCGTCCACTCCGACCCGCTGTCTAACTGTCTCGTAGGACGGACAGGCGGAGAGCGGCTGACCAAAATCAGAGCCCCCGCCCCGGATTGAACAAGAAAAACACACCGCTGAAGCCACGGAGCTCAAATGTTCACAGAGAAGTTGCTAAACTTCATCATCATTAATGACCAACAGCTATCAGCTGTAGAAAATTAAGGATTTCACAGCTTGATACTTGCAGCCAACAGTAAATAATCATAAAAAAAGCATATTAATTAAAAATCACAAGAAAACTATGTTAAAAATTGAAACATAAACAGCTACATTATAAAACAATGTAAAATACTAAAAGCAGGAACATGTCTGTCTGTGGTTTATGCCAAGAACTTAACAGATGTAAAGCTATTTAATATTTTATTTAATCCATTTATTCATTCATTTAAAAGAGACAAAATAAAACAAATTCATAAAAAAGAAAACATTGAATGAAAAGAGTGCAGAAAGAAGAAGAAAATAAATCTTATATCACCCCCTTAAAATAAACATTGAACCAGTCCGGCCATTGGCTTGTAGCAAATTAGTTTTTTTGGCCCTCCATGTATTTGACTTTGACATCCCTGGCTTATGCAATAGGGAGCACATCGCCCGTCCAAAACCTATCATCTCTCCATAATGGATATATGTCCGATCTTCTAACTTCCTTTGCTGCATAATGTACATTGCATTTATTCTAGCATTAGGTAAATGTATCTTGAAGGAGAATAGCACTTAAATAAAAGTCCAACAAGAATATTCATTTAGAATTAAAAATAACTCACCCTGAACTACATAATAGATAAATGTCATAACCAATCAAGTTGCTCCTGTCCAATAAAAGCGTACAAATGAAGGGGAAATAAAACTCTATCCAGACTTTAAGTAAGTTTAGGGTCTGGTTCGCAGAGTATGGAGTTAAATTTGTTTCACAATTAGTCAATGAAAAAAAAAACTAACCTCAGTTAAGTAAAATAAAATTGTAATCAAAACTTTTGGAATTGTAATGATTTCATTTTTTTTAAAGCAAAAACTTTTGTTTAAAAAACTTTTTTTTAAATTAAATAGCTAATTTTTCTCTCGTGAACTTAAAAAGTTATTTGCAAAACATAAACTTTTATTTGCACATCAGAAATCTTTTGTTGCGATTTTAGGCTTTGCCCACGACGTCATGTGAGAATCGCAAGCAAAACTTTGAATGACAAACAAAACTTAGATTAGCAAGCAAAGATTTCTGACATGCGCAAAGAAGTTTGTTTTGCAAATAATTAGCAACATAATTGCAAAAAATGTCAATGACCTCACTGAGGTCATTGACATTTTTTGAGACATGACCAACAGAAAACTGCTGCTGTGAACAGTTGTTTTAAGAAGGGGCAGATATGATAAGATTTTTTTCTTCTTCTACTACCTTTCATTTTATATCTTGTTTTTTTCTTTCATGTGTTTGTAAATTGTCTTTGTGTTTTTAATCTGAATGAATAAATAATATAAAATGAATAAAAATAAATTAATAAGAAGAGAACAAAAATAGCAAAAATGCTTAAAAGTTGGAAGTTTGTTTTTAAACAGTTCACCATAATGGAAAATAATTTTTTGGATCTTAGATTCAGTTTGGGGGGAAAAAAGAAAGGCAAGAGACCGAAATAAATAAGAGACATGACATTGGCCTCCACTCAACACAGAGAAGATGAGACAATGAGGAAAAAAGAGAAACTGACAAGAAAAAAGAAGAGGAAAGATTGAAGAAAATGTATATAGGTACTTACAAATACACTAAGACACAAATAGAGATATAGGTCTAAATTTTGGTGGTCAGTTAGTCTCAGTAGGCTTTTCTCATGGTGATATGCATTAACAATTCAATTTTTGCTTTTGTTTAGTTTTCTTCTGCAGTTCCACATTAAAGTTTGATGCAGCTCTGCTTTTCTGAATGGACCATCTTCATCTCCACTGCAAGTGTAGCAAACCAGGCAGCTCTTTCTTTTATAGATTACAGTACACTAAAAAGTTGCATTGTGCCCTTGTTTACATTTTTTAGTGTAATTCTGTAAAGACAAAATATATCTGGTGGTGTAGCTCTGATTTACATATCTTGCTAAATCGCAGGTTTGAATATTGCAATGCTTTCCTATAACAAAGTAGACCTGCAGAAAGAAATTACTAATAAAATATTTTACATATGGATAGTTGTATGTTCTATGTAGAGGTTTTCCTAAGCTTTGATAGTATATCTCACAATTTTGTAATTTATCATTGTTTATTTAACTCTGAAAGCTATGTGACTTTGTTAATATTCTGTCCTAAAATGCGGTTAGATGTGCCCCTTTTTTTTTTGAGCACCTGCCCCTTTAGTGGGCTCTGCACGCCCCTGCGTGGAAGGAGTTCAGAGAGACCATAGAGAATGACTTCCGTATGGCTTCGAGGCGATTCTGGTCCACCATCTGGCATCTCAGGGGGGGAAAGCGGTACGCCACCAACACTATTTACAGTGGGGTCGGTGTGCTGCTGACCTCAACTCGGGATGTCGTGAGTCGGTGGGCAGAATACTTCGAAGACCTCCTCAATCCCACTGGCACATCTTCCACTGAGGAAGCAGAGCCTGAGGACTTTAGGTTGGACTCTCCAATCTCTGGTGCTGAGGCCACAAAGGTGGTTAAAAAGCTCCTCGGTGGCAGGGCTCCAAGGGTGGATGAGATTCGCCTGGAGTTCCTTAAGGCTCTGGATGTTATGTGGTTGTGTTGGCTTACACTCTACAATACTGTATTGCATGGACATCGGGGGCATTTCCCCTGGTTTGGCAGACTGGAGTGGTGGTTCCCCTATTCAAAAAGGGGGACCGTAGAGTGTGTTCCAACTACAGGGGGATCACACTCTTAAGCCTCCCTGATAACGTATTTCGGGGGTTCTGGAGAGGAGGGTCCATTGGATAGTCAAACCTCGGATTCAGGAGGAGCTGCCTAGTTTTCGTCCTAGTTGTGGAACACTGGACCAGCTCTACACCCTCAGTAGGGTTCTGGAGGGTGTGTGGGAGTTTGCCCAACCAGTCTCATGTGCATAGCCAGGGGGAGTTTGGGGGGTTCGAACGAACCGCCCACTTTGCCTATGAAGTCCCACCTACAACTCCCGTACAACACAAGTTCTGTGTTAAGAGAGGTGGAAAGAGAAGGTATGGAGACGTAGCTAATGTTGACCCGGTTAACACCATAGACTTAATATGCCTGTGGTTAACACAAACTCCTTTTTTTTAATCCAATAAAAGACAAACGTAAAATAAGTTGAAATATTGCCCACTTCGACGATTCGAGTTCAACCAAGTGAGGATCAAACCCGAGTCGAGAGAAAGTTTGGAGTGGCAACCCAATGCGCTTCCAATGAACCACAGAGGCGTGTTGCTCTTTCCAGGTCCACTTTTTTTCAAACGAACCACCCCTCATAAAATCCTGGCTACGCCCATGAGTCTACATGTGCTTTGTGGACGAGAAGGTGTTCGACTGCGTCCCTCAAGGAGCTCTGTGGGGGGTTCTCTGGGAGTATGGGGTACCAGGCTCTTTAATACGGGCTGTTAGGTTCCTGTATGACCGGTGTCAGAGCTTGGTCCACATTCC
>JBBPBX010019457.1:12010-14510 GCA_038048925.1 Garcialebias charrua | reverse complement strand
TTTGGTAAATTATTGATTTACCATTTTATATTGTTTTTTCTTTTTTGCAATGTTTTTAATTTATCAAAGGGAAGTTGAGGTGAGTTGAAAACTCTCATCTTGAGCAAGCATGAAGGCGACAGTGGAAAGGAAAAACTCCCTCATGAGGAAGAAACCTTTAGCAGAACCAGGCTCAGGACAAGCGGCCATATGTTTCGAACGTCGAAGCAGATAGCCGTGGATATTTATGTGGATATTGTAATATCCAGTCCACAGACTGGGCAACGTCTCCTCTCGTATTTTTAATAAATAATCAAAATTAAAATGTGCAATGACCTTAGACTTTTAGGTGCTGAGATTTGAGTTGCAAGATCTTTGCAAACAGTTGCCAGAACGCACCTGGTCAAAACGAGAGTTCCCAGATCTTGTTCCGGCAGGATCTGGCTCAGATTAACCACTGATTCATTTGTACTCATCTACTCACACAGACTCAGATTCGTGCTGGCTTTGGCGTATTGTTTTGTACTACTAGTGCTTAGTGTATTCTTAGTTCACATCTTAGATCTTGTTACTGTTTTTCTTTGCAATTTATACTTTTGTTGGATGTAACTGGGACCCTGTGTACACAATTTCGTTCCACCACATGTACCACATGTGATGTGAATGACAATAAAGAAACTTTGACCTTGACTTCAAACCATTTGTGATATTAAAACCTTTTTCTGCTTATCTCACCTTTGGGTCTGCTTTTGTTTTTTCTTTGACTTGTATGTGTCACGATACGGTGTGTGGTTGTGGATGAATCCAGTTGTGCAGACAGGCAGACACTCGGAGGCATGAGTAGAAAAAGTCCAAAACGTTTAATCACAAACTTAAAATGCTGACGTGGCAGTGATACACAAAAAACTAGAAACTGTAGCTAGAACTGTTGCTTAAATCTAGAAACTTACGAACTGTGGCTTAACTCTATAAATTCAAGAACTGTAGCTCAGACTGTGGCAGAAATACAGGAACTCAAAAACTGAAGAGACATACTCACAGACCAAGGAGCTGAACCGAAGCAGAGAGACGACACACCAGTGGAAAACGGACGAATGACCCGACAATGACATACACACAAACGCAAACTAATATACACATCCTAATCACCTAAAATCATAATCACCTGAGATGACACGCAGACCTGAGAGACAACATGTAAGGAGGGAGACAGACCAACAGAGGGAGACAGAGGGAGCCATCCTTACAGTACCCCCCCCCTCAAAGATGCCCCCAGGCGTTCCCAAAGAACACCCCCAACAACCAGGGCAGGCGGAGGGAGAAACCACAGGGACGGTGGGCATGAAGGAAACACAAGGGCAGGGGACAGGACACAAGGACAACAAACCAAAGACTGACAGGGACAGGGCCTGGGACAAAAGCTAAACACAAAGCTAAACCAGAAAAAACTGCGAGCGAAATGCAAAAACTAGAACTAGGAACTAAACATAGACTAAACCTAGAAAACCAACAAGCGTCCAAACATCGTGGCCAGGATGTCAACATCAGGCAAGGATCCATCAGGCGGGCGACTGTGAGGTCGGCCATCGTGCAGGACCACTCTTTGCGGGCGACCGGGAGACCATCCATCGCGTAGGACCACGTCCGACGGATGACCAGGAGGCCGTCCATCGAGCAGAGTCACATCAGGCGGGCGACCGGGAGGCCGTCCAATGTGCAGGACACCAGTACAAGTCAAAAACCTGCCAGGCGGGCTACCGGAAGGCCGTCTAATATCAAAGGCAGGAGCCACGGCGGCAAAAACCTCGTCGGCAAGTGCACAGTCTTCTGCGGCTGGTGCCCAAGGCGAAGGGACGTCTAGAGGCGAGACATCATCAAGCACGGAGTCATCGATGTCTGACGTGGAAACGTCAGGCGTAGGAATGTCAGGCGTGGAGACATCGAGCATAGCGGAGATGTCTTCGGGCATAGAGACGTCATACGTAGAATCAGAGCGTAGCAGCATCAAGCGATGAAACGTCATCGAGCGTCGAGACGTCTGGCGTAGAGACATTGAGCGGAGGTGCGCCAAGCGAAGAGACGCCATGGAGCATTGCGGCGTCGAGCTTGGAGATGTTGAGCGTAGAGACGTCGAGCGTAGAGACGTCTGGCATGAGACGTCGATCGTGGAGATGTTGAACGTGGAGACGTCTGGCGTGGAGACGTCGAGCGTGGAGATGTTGAGCGTAGAGACGTCTGGCTTGGAGAAGTCAAGCATAGAGATGTCGAACGTAGAGACGTCTGGCTTGGAGACGTCGATCGTAGAGACGTCTAGCTTGGAGACGTCGAGCGTAGAGACATCTGGCCTGGAGACGTCGAGCGTAGAGACGACTGGCTTGGAGACGACTGGCTTGGAGACGTCTGGCGTAGAGACATCGAGCGTAGAGCAGTCTGGCTTGGAGACGTCGAGTGTAGAGAAGTCGAGCATAGAGACATCTGGCTTGGAGACGTCTGATGTGGAGACGTCAAGCGTAGAGACGTC
>JBBPBX010019457.1:0-11954 GCA_038048925.1 Garcialebias charrua | reverse complement strand
TAGAGACATCTGGCTTGGAGACGTCTGATGTGGAGACGTCAAGCGTAGAGACGTCTGGCTTGGAGACGTCGAGCGTAGAGATGTCTGGCTTGGAGACATCGAGCGTAGAGACGTCTGGCTTGGAGACGTCGAGCGAGGAGACGTCTGACGTGAAGACGTCGAGCGTGAAGACGTCAAGCGTGGAGACGTCGAGCGTGGAGACGTCGAGCGTAGAGACGTCTGGCTTGGAGACGTCAAGCGTAGAGATATCTGGCTTGGAGACGTCGAACGTAGAGATGTCTGGCTTGGAGACGTCAAGAGTGGAGACATCTGGTGTAGCGGAGACGTCTGGTGTGGAGACGTCGAGCGTAGAGACGTAGAGTGTAGAGACATTGTGCGTAGACACGTCGTGCGTAGAGACGTCTGGCGTGGAGACGTCTGGCGTGGAGACGTCTGGCGTGGAGACGTCTGGCGTGGAGACGTGTGGCGTGGAGACGTCTGGCGTGGAGACGTCTGTCATAGAGACGTCTGTCGTAGAGACGTCGAGCGTAGAGACGTCGAACGTAGAGACGTCGTGTGTAGAGACGTCTGGCGTAGAGACGTCTGGCGTAGAGACGTCTGGCGTAGAGACGTCTGGCATAGAGACGTCGTCTGGCGTAAAGACGTCGTCTGGTGTAGAAACATCGAGCGTACAAACATCGAGCGTAGAAACATCGAGCGTAAAACATCTGGCGTGGAGACATCGAACATAGAGATGTCATCGATGTGGAGACCCTCCATTGTTGTGGAGGCGTATGTGGTGTGGAGACCCTCCATCGATGTGGAGGCATCAGAAGTGCGAGGACCCTCTGCAGACGTTGAGGCATCAACAGTGCGAGGACCCTCTGAAGAAGTAGAGGCGTCACCGGCGCGGGGACCCTCTGAAGAAGTAGAGTTGTCATTGGCGCGGGGACCCCCTGAAGGAGTAGAGGCATCATCGGCGCGGGAACCCTCTGTGGATGTTGAGGCGTCTGTCTGTGGCGTGGAGACCCTCCATCGATGTGGAGACGTCCGCGGTGTGGAGATCCTCCAACGTCACACACTCTTTGCTCTGAGTGTCTCACCACGGCTCTTCGTCTGTGTTCTGCGAAATCCTCCTCTGGGACTCCTGCAGACGTGTGTGGGCTCATGTGCCCCTCCCACTGTTTACGTCCCCCCTATGACGTTACAGTGAACAGGCTCTGGCATGCCCCCACCAATGAACTCCTCCCAGGTTTCTCTGACAGCATAGGAAAGCACGCCTTAGTAGAGACAGGCTTAAACCCGGAAATGAAGTTCTCCTCCTTAATTCGCTGTTTTCTCAGACGGCAACGCGTATCAGGAACTGGTTCAAGCCAAAAATCCTCTGTTTCTGAGTCGTCATCAGAAACGGACCACAAAGAATAAGCGCGTGAGGGAAAGTAGGAAGGAGACGGTTCCTCACCGTCACTGCGCTTCCTCCATTCACGCTCGACCACCAAAAGTGGAGAAGGAAGAAACTCCAGTCCATGTCGGCGACGAGTCCAAGCGGGTTCATTCTGGAACCCGCTGACTCGAATGTCGGCGGCTTCTTTTCGAGCTGACTTCGACATCTTTCTGCCCCGAGTGGATCTGAACATCTGTCTGCTGGGCTCAATGTGATGGTCGGGTCATTTACTGTCACGATACGGTGTGTGGTTGTGGATGAACCCAGTTGTGCAGACAGGCAGACACTCGGAGACATGAGTAGAAAAAGTCCAAAACGTTTAATTACAAACTCAAAACACTGACGTGGCAGTGATACACAGAAAACTAGAAACTGTAGCTAGAACTGTGGCTTAAATCTAGAAACTTACGAACTGTGGCTTAACTCTATAAACTCAAGAAATGTAGCTCAGACTGTGGCAGGAATACAGAACCTCAAAAACTGAAGAGACATACTCACAGACCAAGGAGCTGAACCGAAGCAGAGACACGACACACCAGTGGAAAACGGACAAATGACCCGACAATGACACACACACAAACGCAAACTAATATATCTAAAAAAGCTAAGTTTGGTCCTCTGGACATTCAAAAAACAAAACAAAGCACACAAAAAATTGTAGAAACGTTTCGTCTTTCGTCCGAAAGACTTCCTCAGTCTGAGCTGCTGTATTCAGCTCAGTCTTATAAATAGCACCCTCTCACAGTGGATCGACCAGTTGGCTGATGACAGCCTGAAACCAGCTGCTCACATGATCAAGGAGGACCATCAGCCTAACGATGGATCGTTAGCACCCTGATGGTTGTTTGCTATTCACAGAGGGCTGAGTGATACTAGCAATAACAGCGTTGTATAAGGGGGACAGTTGAACCCGGAGGCCTCCACCCCTGTTTAATGATGGACGGTTTCTTTTCACAAAGATGGCCTCCTTTACTCCTCTCTCAAACCATCGTTCCTCTCTATCAAGGATGTGAACATCTTCATCCCTGAAAGAGTGACCGCTGGCGTGGAGATGAGTGTAGACTGCAGAGTCCTGACCTGATGATGTTGATCTTCTGTGCTGGGCCATCCTTTTGGCCAGTGGCTGTTTAGTTTCCCCGATATAAGACTGATCACAGCCCTCCTGACACTGAACAGCATACACAATATTACTCTGTTTGTGCCGGGGGACTGGATCTTTGGGATGAACCAGTCTTTGCCGTAATGTATTTTGGGGTTTAAAAGCCACTGGGACGTTGTGTTTAGAAAATAAACGTCTCAATGTCTCTGAAACTCCCGCAACATACGGAATGACCACTGGTCTGGGTCTGGGTTCCTTCTTTTCACCTGATGGCTGGCTGGAGTCCTGTTTGGGTTTCTTCTCTGCTTTCAGGAAGGTCCAGTTAGGATATCCACATTTCTCTAGAGTCTGTTTTGTGTGTGATTTCTCCTTCTGTCTGGCTCCTGAGTTTTTTTTTTCATTCAATTATTCAACCTTTATTTATATAGGCTAGCCTCGTTGAGCCACAGGGACTTTACAAGAGGGACCTGTCTCACTCACACCCAGGGTCAATTTAGAGTTACCAGTCAGCCTAACATGCATGTTTTTGGACTCAATCAAGGATGTGAACATCTTCATCCCTGAAAGAGTGACCGCTGGCCTGGAGATGAGTGTAGACAGCAGAGTCCTGACCTGATGATGTTGATCTTCTGTGCTGGGCCATCCTTTTGGCCAGTGGCTGTTTAGTTTCCCCGATATAAGACTGATCACAGCCCTCCTGACACTGAACAGCATACACAATATAACTCTGTTTGTGCCAGGGGACTGGATCTTTGGGATGAACCAGTCTTTGCTGTAATGTATTTTGGGGTCAACACCATCACAATTCCAATAACAACACATTCAGTGGAAGACAACACTCCAATACACAGTTACATGCCAGGGAGACAGAAAAGTGGGTGAAGAATTTATCTGACAGACAGCTCACCCAGTCGGAGACAGAGATTCTTGCCAGGGGGGCTAAACTTTGCAGTGGCACCAAGTAGAATTCCGCTGGTGGAGATGATCACAGCCACTGAGTCAGCCATCCGTAACAACAAAATTAAAGAGTTTGAAGCAGAACAACTCAGAGTCAAAGTTTCAGCCTGTCTCAGTAATGCCAAACCACCACCTTCCAACATCAGTAGAGAAGAGAGGGATGCACTCACCACTCTTAGCAAGGACAAAAACATCATAATTCTCCCAGCAGACAAAGGAAGGTGCACAATGATTTTGAACCAGAAAGAATATCATGAGAAAGTTATGTCACTCCTTAGTGACTTAGCCACTTATGAACCGCTGAAAAGAGATCCAGGAAGTGGTTACAAGAAGTTCAAAGTCAAAGTCAAAGTCAACTTTATTGTCAGAACTGCAATATGTACAGGACATACACAGGATTGAAATTGCGTTTCTCTCAGTCCCTCGGTGCAACAGTAACCATTTAAACACTAAAACACTGAAACATTTAATAAACATAAGCATAAAATAGTAAAAGTGTAACACTGTCCTGAGTTTTTGCATAGTAGTATAAAAGTATGAAAATTTACACCAACACTAAAACACTAAACATTTAATGAACATAAGCATAAAATGAAATAATAAAAGTGTAATACTGTCCTGAGTTTTTGCATAGTAGTATAAAAAAGTATAAAAAGTATATCTATAAAATAAACTGAAGGTTCTAGCATTGACATTTGCAAAGAGTGGCAAAGCAGCATATGAGTTAATGTACACAGTATATGTATGAGGTAGTAGTTGATGTTGGTATAGAGGCAAAAGTGGCATATGCAGTAAGGCACATTGGGCATCCTTAAATAAGGCTGGTCAGAGAATACTGTATATGTATCAGCAGTAGTGTAGATATAAAAGTAGTGTAAATGTAAACAGTAGTAATAAATGTAAACAGTAGTAATAAATGTAAACAGTATTAATAAATGTAAACAGTGAATGTAAACAGTAGTATGTAAACAGTGAATGTAAACAGTAGTATGACTATAGGCAGTGATGTAATACAAACATTAGTACAAATTCATTCATTCATTCATTCATTCAACCTTTATTTATACAGGCTAGCCTCGTTGAGTCACGGGGACTCATTTACAAGAGGGACCTGTCTCACTCACACCAAACAACCATCCACTCTCACACTCACACCTAGGGTCAATTTAGAGTCACCAATCAGCCTAACAAGCATGTTTTTTGGTCTGTGGGAGGAAACCGGAGTACCCGGAGGAAACCCACGCATGCACGGGGAGAACATGCAAACTCCACCCAGAAAGGCCCCGGACCGGGATTTGAACCGGCAACCTTCTCGCTGAGAGGCAGCAGCTCTACCAGTTGTGCCACCGTGCTGCCAAATATGAGAGTAGTGCAAACTGAATGAGTACATGACCGAGAGTTTAGTGAATAACCCGTTTGATGACACAGAGTCCAGTGTTAAAATCTTTGTGTTGTGTGGTAATGTGTGAGAAAGTTTTTTGTGTTAAGGCAGTTCAAATGGGAGGGGAGGCAGAGCAGGCAGAGTGTTTAGCATTCTGACTGCCTGATGAACAGAGCTGTCTCTCAGTCTGCTGGTTCGAGCCTGGAGACTCCTCAGGCTGAAGCAGCTGTGTAGTGGGTGTGTGGGATCACCTGCCATGCAGAGGGCTTTCCGAGTGAGGCGGTTGCTGTGTAAGTCCTGCAGTGAGGGGAAGGAGGTGCCGACGATCTTCTCAGCTGCTCTCACGATGCGCTGGAGGCTCTTGCGGCATGATGCAGTACATGCACCAAACCACACAGTGATGCAGCTTGTCAGGACACTTTCTATGGCACCTCTGTAGAAGGTGCACATGATGGGGGTTGATAAGTTGATAGATTGCCTGAAAATTTTGAAGCAGGACAATGACAGTATTCTGTACCACAGACTGTACCCAGGGGAGGCCACGCCAAGTATGGTTTACCCAAAATCCACAAACAAGGTGTACCTGTAGGCTACCTTTAAGACCAATTGTTAGCATGATTAACTCGGTCACTTACAATGTTTCCAAATATCTGGCATCTGTACTCATCCCTTTAGTTGGCAGCTCAGAACACCACATACAGAACACCATGGACTTTGTGGATAAGGTGAGGGATGTCATCATGGAGACTGATGAAACAATGGTCTCTTTTGATGTCACATCACTCTTTACGTGCATTCCTGTTGATGAGGCAGTAGAGGTGGTCTGTTTAAGGTTAAAATCAGACACCACTCTGAACAGCAGGACCACACTTTCCACAGAACAACTGTGTCAACTCTTGAAACTGTGCCTGCAGTCAACCTACTTCACATATGGGGAGCAATATTATAGGCAGAAACAAGGGTGTGCTATGCGGCCTCCAGTTTCTCCTATTGTTGCCAACCTGTACATGGAGGAGGTAGAAAAGAGAGCCTTGTTTATGTTTATGTTTATTAAATTTGTTCTTTTTTTTTTTTACAAAAGAAACAATACAAGACAATCCCATAAATGATAATGTACAAAATATATAAAAATGAAAGGTAGCAGAAAGAAGAATAAATCTTATTATATCTGCCCCTTTTTTCCAACAATCAGATTAAACAATAATAATCTTCAACCAACAGTACAAAATGACTAACTCTTTCTAATTTTCTAACTAATACAATACACATTACGCTATTTCATATATATTTTTTAACACATTCGTTTTGATCATTTTCTTAAATGTAAACATTGACTTGGCATTTTTAACTACATTCTCCAAGCCATTCCATAATCTAATTCCCTGGATTGAGGTAGAACGTCCCTTCAAACTAGTTCTGAATTGTGGTTTTACAAACATCTCTGTCCCCTTAAGATTATAACAACTTTGTCTTTTAACAAAATGCATTTGGATATTTAAAGGTAATGCATTATTTTGAGCCCTATACATAACTGATAAAATATTATAGTCTACCAAATCATGGAACTTCAATAACTTCAGTTGATAAAATAATGTACTTGATGGATGACGGTAATGTTTTCTAGTGATAATTCTTACAGCTCTTTTCTGTAATACAAAAATAGGCTTTGTGATTGTTTTACACGCATTCCCCCAAACATCAATACAATATCCGCTCATTCTCAATCAGTTCATCTGGACAATTTCTTTTTAGTAGAAACGTTTCACCCTCACTCCAGAGGGCTTCGTCAGTCAGAGCAGTCCAAAGCAAACTGAAGCTACCCCACCAAGTAAACAACTTAAGTGGACCAACCAGTTTGCTGTAGCCAAGATGGTTTCTGGGGGCTTGTCCCTCGTCGACTCCTCCCAGGCAGGCAGACATGTCCAAAGTGGTTCAAGACCAGAAAGTTCATTCTCAATAGTCCAGGTATCAAATCCGCTCATTCTCAATCAGTTCATCTGGACAATTTCTTTTTAGTAGAAACGTTTCACCCTCACTCCAGAGGGCTTCGTCAGTCAGAGCAGTCCAAAGCAAACTGAAGCTACCCCACCAAGTAAACAACTTAAGTGGACCAACCAGTTTGCTGTAGCCAAGATGGTTTCTGGGGGCTTGTCCCTCGTCGACTCCTCCCAGGCAGGCAGACATGTCCAAAGTGGTTCAAGACCAGAAAGTTCATTCTCAATACAATAGATTAAGTGTGGAACAATGATTGTGTTATACAACAAATACAGAGCTTTATCATTCAATAGGTCTCTGACTTTGTACAGTACTGCAATCGATTTAGCTATTTTTATTCTTACAGAATTTATGTGTTGTTTCCATGTCAGTTTGTCATCAATGATAACACCCAAAAACTTCACCTCACTCACTCTACAAATCTCAACACCCTCAATTTTGAGTGGAACATCAACAGTTTTCTTTTTATTACTGAATATCATGTAATTAGTTTTTTCTAGATTTAATGATAATTTATTTATTTTAAACCAAGTTTGTATCTTGACAAATTCTGTCTTTATCAATTCCAACATTTGTTCTATATCTTCACCTAAACAGAAAAAGGTGGTATCATCAGCAAAAAGTACACATTTAGTCAAAGTCAAAGTCAAAGTCAACTTTATTGTCAGATCTGCAATATGTACTGTACAGGACATACACAGGACCGAAATTGCGTTTCTCTCAGTCCCTCGGTGCAACAGTAAACATCTAAACATTGAAACACTGAAACATATAATAATAGACATAAGCATAAAATAGTAAAACTAACATTGTCCTGAGTTTTTTTTTTTTTTTTTTCATAGCGGTGCAAGAGCATGAAAATCCACACCAACTCTAAAACTAAAACATTAAACATTTAATGAACATAATACTGTCCTGAGTTTTTGCATACTAGCACAAAAAAAAGAGTATAAAAAGTATAACTAAAATAAACTAAAGGTTTCTAGCATTGACATTTGCAAAGTGGCAAAGCAGCGTATGAGTCAATGTACACAGTATATGTATGAGGTAGTAGTTGATGTTGTTATAGAGGCAAAAAGTGGCATATGCAGTAAGGCACATTGGGCATCCCTAAATAAGACCGTTCAGAGCACACTGTATATGTACCAGCAGTGGTGTAGATATTAGAGTAGTGTAAATAAATGTAAACAGTAGTAATTACATGTAAGCAGTAGTAATAAAAGTAAACAGGAGTCCTGACACATTTACCAAGTCATTCACATATAAAATAAATAGCTTTGGTCCAAGTACAGAGCCTTGGGGAACTCCACATGTGATATTACAGAGGTCAGATCTTACATCATTTATTTGTACAAATTGTTTCCTATCTTTCAAGTAGCTAGATACCCACTGTAATGCTGGTCCTCTAATACCATATTTGTTCAGTTTTTCAAGGAGAATGGTGTGATCAATAGTATCGAATGCTTTTTTTAAATCAACAAAAATACTGATACAATATTGTTTTTGATCGACAGCAGTAGTTATTTGTTCCATTAATTCCATGAGAGCCATTGATGTAGAGTTTTTTGCTCTAAACCCATACTGACTGTTGCTTAGAATATTTTGTTTATCTATAAATTGATCTAGTCTGTTTACAAATAGTTTTTCAAGAATTTTTGAAAACTGTGGTAACAAGGATATAGGTCTATAATTGTTGAACACACATTTATCACCATTTTTAAAAAGAGGAACTACCTTAGCTACTTTCATATTATCTGGAAATATTCCTGTTGAAAATGATAAATTACATATATATGTAAACGGCTCAATAACATGGCTCATTATGTCCTTTACAAACATCATATCCATGTCCACCCAGTCTTTTGATCTCTTGTCTGTAAGATTTTTTACTACATTCATTATTTCCTCTTTGTTAGTTCCATTTAGAAAAATACTATTTGCACAACCTGTAATTGAATGGATCACATTATTATCTACTTTTGGTATTTTAGCTGCAAGGCTTGATCCAACATTCACAAAATATTGATTAAATCCATTTACAATTTCATTTTCATCATGAATTTCATCGTTGTCTTTTACAAAATATTTTGAAATACCAGTTTTTGTTTTATGATTCTTCAGGACACTATTCATTACTCGCCATGTTGCTTTCATATCACCATTACTTTTATCTAATAATTTACTATAATATTCTTTCTTATGTTTCCTTATAATCCCTACTAATTTATTTTTATACTTTTTATATTTTTCTTCAGCGCTCTGACTTCGCAATTTCAAGAAACATGAATACAAATAATTCTTTTTTTTACAAGCATTTCTCAACCCTTTTGTCATCCATGGTTGATCAACCGTATTTCTCTTTGTGTAATTTGTTTGCACACAATTCTTTTCATACAGAGCTTCCAAGATATTCATAAACTCATCATATGCTCTGTTCGCATCATCAACATACACTTCATTCCAGTCTTGTTTATCTAGATCCTCTTTTAATTTTTCCAAAACTTTTTTTGACGTGTTTATGATCTTTTTCTTTGTTGTAACTGCTTTTGTGATGCTTTGATCATTTTTATAGATTGTGAAAACTGGTAAATGATCACTTAAGTCGGTCGTTAAGATACCACCTATCACGTCCCCATTTGTTATATTTGTGAAAATATTATCAATTATTGTGGCACTATGAGTTGTAATTCTTGTTGGCTTTGATATCAATGGATACATATTTAAACTGTACATTGAGTTTATAAATGTGCTTATGTTATTTGAATCTGTTTTATTTCCCATATCAATGTTAAAGTCTCCACACAAAAAAACATTTTTATTAAAACTCTTCTCCATTAGCTCCAAGATTTTATCCGTGAATATTTCTATATTTGCTCCTGGTGATCTATATACACAACTTATTATTATGTTTTTATCGTTTTTGTTTATTATTTCTATTGTTATCATTTCCATAATATTATCAACTATTATTGACATTTCACTATTTAATTTACATTTTATTTCATTATTGACAAATAGAGCGACTCCACCACCTCTTTTATTATTTCTGTTCATATGATATAATTCATACCCCTCGATGTGAATATTACTTGTGTTATCATCATTGAGCCATGTCTCTGACAGCGCTATTATCGTAAAAGTTCTATTTAACTGTTTTAAGTAATCTGTTATTTTGGATATGTTTGCATTTATACTTCTGCTATTAAAGTGAATAATAGAGAGAACTCCATTTGATATATTGATGTCATTAAACTGCTCTTCATTATAATATTCGCTATCTTTTATTACAGGAAAAAATTGCATCAATCACATTTTCAACATTATATATTTTAGGTTCTGAGTCTTCGTATGTTGTCATGTTCTAATGTATTTGTTCATTTCACTGTATATTTTATCCATTTTGAGTGTGAGTTGTTTCATTGATTTGTAATTTTTCATCTCCTGAGTTCATCCAGATCCTTCAGCTCTTTTATCATTTTAGGCTGAGACCCTTCCTTTGTTTTGATAAAGATGTATCCATTTCTTGTCCATGTTGATGCTATTTTGTTCTGTTTTTTTTAACAACCTTGCTTCATGTGCAATGTTTCCATTTTTTTGGTTAGATGTTCATTTATGTAAACGTTTGATCCCTGCAGATTTTTTTTTGCTTGCATAACATAGTTTTTTAACTTCCTGCTAATGAACTTGACGACTACTGACGGTTTGAATCTTGGTGATTTACTGGGCAGGGTGTGACAGAACGAAATGTCCCCTATGTCAATGTTCATGTCCTGTAAAAAAGTAACTACATGCTCCTCCAGAGTCTGTAGTTCTTCCTGTGGTGCATTCTCAGTTGCGTTATTGTTAGTATGGGCTTTTGACTATGTCCGACACTTACTAACATCAAGTCCTGAGATCACCAAGTTGTCTTGCTTTGTGTATTGTTCTAAGTCATCTATTTTTCGTTCCAGTTCAGCAATTTTATTGTCTTAGCTAATTATCAGTTCTTTCAGTTCTCTTATTTCATTAACCAGACCGACCTGGGAATCTAGTTTTGCTGACAATTTTGCTATTTGTTCACCCATAAAGTTGAGTGATTGTTTAAAGTCTTGCATTTCTGCTGAGTTGTTTCCCTCCGAGTCTGGTGACTTTTGTCCTCTATTTCTCATACTTACAGAGTTTGTAATCTAGTGGTAGCAGGTCTCTGGTTTGTTTGCTGAACCACGTGGCCCTTCCACGAGGCTCACAGGCCTAACGATGGTGGCTGTGGCCCAGCAGTGCAGCACCCAGATCAGCAGTTATCAGATCAGAACTCACGGTCTCAGCAGCCTGCAGCAATCAGATCTGTTATCCGAAGAGGTTTGCTCACTAGCCCGGCTTAGACGGCGGTCCTCCGGTTCACGCACGGCGCTTGGCCTCCTCCGGTCGCAGCAGCTCCGATGTTAGCCCAGTTAGCACAGCACGTAGCTCCAGGCGCAGCTCCGACGCCAGCCCAGCTCCAGGCGGCGGTCCTCCGGCTCGCGCACGATGCCCGGCCCAGCTCGAAGCTCCAGGCGGCGGTCCTCCGGTTCGCTCACGGCACTCGGCCCAGCTCGAAGCTCCAGGCGGCGGTCCTCCGGTTCGCGCACGTGCTCGGCCCAGCTCGAAGCTCCAGGCGGCGGTCCTCCGGTTCGCGCACGTGCTCGGCCTCCTCCGGTCACAGTAGCTCGGATGCTAGCTCAGTTAGCACAGCACGTAGCTCCGATGCTAGCCCAGCTCGTAGCTCCCGACAGCGGTACACCGGTACTTGCACGGCGCTCAGCCTCCTTCGGTCGCAACAGCTCCGAGGTCTGCACACGATACCTGTCGACGGCTTTTCAGTCCGTGCGGCGTTCAGCCCTCTCTGGTCGCGGCGGCTTCGAGGTCGGCTAGCCAGCTTAGCCTGTGGCTCGAGACGCAAGCTCACAGATCCGCGCTCGGCCCCCTCCAATCAAAGATTCAAAATCGGTCAGCCAGCTCAGCTCGTGGCTTCTGGTGGCGACTCTTCAGTTCGTCCGCGACGTTCAGTTCGTGCCAGATATAGAGCCTTGACATCCTTTTCAGGGAGACCACCAAGTCATTGGTTCAGATATGTTGACGAC
>JBBPBX010019456.1:32986-44441 GCA_038048925.1 Garcialebias charrua | reverse complement strand
ACTATCGGGGTGAGAGCCACCGGTCTATAGTCATTCAGACCAGTCACTGTGGAGCTCTTTTGGGACTGGGATGATGGTCGCGGTCTTCAGGCAGGTGGGAACTGACTCCAGTGCAAGTGAGGTGGTGAAGATGTCAGCCAGCACCTCACAGAGCTGGTCCGCACATTCCTTCAGAACTTTCCCTGGGATGTTGTCTGGTCCCGTTGCTTTATGAGGGTTGATCCTTCTGAGACTACCTCTCACTTCTGCTGCGGTCACTTTGAGGTGCTCTTCGTCTGGAGATGAGGTGAGTCTGGTGCTAGCTGGTCTGTTTGGATCTTCAAAACGTGCATAAAACTTATTGAGGGCATCGGGCAGAGATGGGTCCCTGGGGCATTGTTTGCTTTTGCCTTTGTAATCTGTTAAGCATTTGATGCCCTTCCACATGCTCCGTGGGTCATGTGAGGTGAACTGTCCCTCGATCCTCTGTGCATACGTGGCTTTGGCCTTCTTAATACCATCATCCAGCTCTCTCCTGCACTTCCTCAGCTCCTCTGTATCTCTAGACTTGAATGCAGTGTCCCTGGCTGCCAGCAGGGTGCGGACTTCTTTATTTAACCAGGGTTTTTGATTGGGATAATATTTAACATATTTTTTTATGGATACATTTTCAGCGCATGTGCTAATGTAACCCAGGACTGAGGAAGCATAAAGTTCCAGCTCAACTGAACTCCCCTCAGTAGCTGCCTCTTTGAAGACAGACCAGTTTGTGTTTTCAAAGCAGTCTCTCGGGTACTATCTTGGAGCCAGACTCTTACCTCTCTTTGTTCCGGCTTGTAGCGTCTGAGTGGGGGTAGCTGTCTTGGGACCAATAACAGAGAGCGGTGATCGGAAGCCCCAAGCGATGGGCGTGGCTTCGCCGTGTACGCCCCCTTTACATTCGTGTAGACTTGGTCAAGCGTTTTGTTTCCTCTTGTTGCTGTGAAAACGTGCTGATTGAAGGTTGGGAGGGATACTTTTAAATCCACGTGATTGAAGTCACCAGAAACAATGAAAAGCCCCTCAGGATATTTACACTGCAGCGAGGTGAGTAAGTCATGAATTTCTTCCTGGGCGTCATTAGCATTAGCATCGGGTGCTATGTAAATAGCGCTTATCAGAATCGCTGAATAATCGCGGGGGAGGTAGTGGGGTCTGCATCTTACTGTTAAAAGCTCCACAGCAGCTGAGCAGATCCTGCTGATAACGGTGCAGTTCGTGCACCAGTCTTTGTTCACGTAAATACAAACACCACCGCCTCGTGTCTTCCCCGTAGTCTCGGTGCACCGGTCCGTTCTGAAAAAGAGCTTATTGTCCAGCTCATAAACAGAGTCCGGTGTATCCTCATTGATCCACGTTTCCGTGAGGCAAAGCACCGAGCATCTCCTCATCTCCTCCGACGTGGTCACTCTCAAACGAAGTAGATCCATTTTGTTGTCCAGCGAGCGCACGTTAGACAGAAAAAGAGCCGGCATCGGGGGTCTCCCGGTTTTAGCGTCTGCCCGCAGTCTCGTCATAATTCCTGCTCGGCAGCCCCGCTTCTTTCCTCGAGAGCACCGCTTTCTTTTCTTTCCCCTGGAGCGTGAACCGGAGCGCATCTGCTTCCAGAGAGATGTTCTTAACAGCTCCAATCTTCCGAGCTCTGATTTGAGTTCGTTGCTGATATCAGCTGTGCCTTGTGGTAAATCCGCTCCAATTCTTAACAGCTCAGTTCGGCTATAATTCACCCGCAAAAAACGCGCAGAGTCAGGTACAAAAACACTATTAAAATTACTAAAAACTGGGGATGAACTGGGAGCCCATGAAGCTGCGGCTGGTCTGAGCGCGGCCATCTTGCTTTTCAAGGAGCCGAAGTAAAGACAAGACATGTTCTGTTCGTTCAGAGGTGATGCTCTGTGGTGACATCATCAAAGTCATCATCCAACACCTGCTCAGCCTGAAGGGGCGGAGCCATCACCAAGGAAGCAGACAATTTACTTCCTGTAAAACATGAAGTTAGAACAAACATGCTGATTATTAATTAGTACCTGAGTTTAGTTAATATTAATTTATTGATTAGTGGTTGAGGTAGCTCAGTGGTCAGGGCGCCTTTTTGTACTTGTGAGGTTGCAGGTTTGAGTTCAGGTTGAAGCAGGAAGAGCATAAATCAAATCCCAACTCTTCCATGAGTTTAGTTTTTGTAGTGATTACTGCAGGAGGAGCAGCCGAAAGAAGAACAGCAGCTTTTAATCACTGACTGACAGCTGAGTGACTGAGAGTGGTACCTTTGATTCTGTTTCCAAAAAGAGACACCAGGAGGAGAGTGGAGATGAAGTACGGACACAGAACCACCAGGTGGAGGACCAGTCTGACCAGGAGGGAGGCTGAGGCAGGGGGCGGAGCTTCTGTTATGGGCGGGGCAGTGGTTGGTGTTTTTTCTGCAGGGACAGAGTCCCATGTGTGGAGCTCAGTAAAAAGACATGAAGCAACAAACAAGGAGTTTGTTGAACGGAGGGAAACGTCTGCAGGAGTTAAAGGTCTGTCAGAGACAACGAGTCCTCGTGTCTTTAACACGTCACCAGAACATGAAGACTCCAGAGATCAGCTGAAAGTCTTGAAACACCCTGGAAGTTCACCATAAGATGGCCGACAACAACAACACACTGTTGTTTTCACTGTTTACACATAAACAACATTGACTGAGCCCACCTGTCCAGGTGTCTGTGGATACAGTACAGTCTGTGTGAACATGAGACTGAAGTCTCCTGACCTGAGACAGAGATCCAGCTGGATCCAGACTCTCCATGACCCCTGATGGTGCACCTGTAGAGACCTTCATCACACCTGCTCACATGCTGCAGGGTCATGTGACCTGCAGGCCCAGTCCTCATGAAGGAGCCATCTTTATAGAAATCAGCTGGGAGGGTGGAGGGTTGGTCCTTTGATTGACAGCTCAGAGTGACATCATGTCCCTCCATCACAGGGAGGACAGGACTCTGCAGGATCACTGATCCACCTGGACACAGAGACCAAGTCCAGCAGTTCATCCATTTCCACTTCATCAACATGAAGTCCACAGTGAGATCTTACCAGAGACAGTCAGGTTGATGCTGGTACTGGCTGCTCCAGAGCTGGACTCACACCAGTACACACCACTGTCCTCAAGTAGCAAGTAGTTGAAGCTACAAGGAGAATCAGCTGTTTTACCTGATTCATGTCGACACACAGTTCTGGACTCTGTGGTGGTGTTCCTCCTCAGAGTCCATCCAGCAGAGCTGTGGTCCTCCTCACAGCTCAGAGACACAGAGTCTCTCAGAAAGAACTGGGACCTGCTGGGACTCACAGTCAGACGAGCTGAGAGACATGAAAACACACAACCATCATTTTCCATGAAGTGAGAGGCGAGCAGAGACACAAGCAGCTTCCTGACCTTGGTGTGTGGAGCAGCACAGCAGAAAGCTCAGAGCTGGAGACAAACCAGACTCAGTTCAGTTGGAGCTTTAAGAAGCAGCAGCAGTGATGGTCTCTCAACATCTGGAACCAACACACATCAGCAGATGGGACTCACCCAGCAGCAGCATCTGGACACATGTTGGCTCCATCCTCACAGCAGGAGCTCCTCTTCCTCGTTGTGTCCCACTACATGTCAGAGACTCTGAGAGCTTCTCTCTGCAGCACCGAGCAGGAAACACTTTGACCCAGAAGACCAGACAGGAAGTCACAAACACTCAGAGAGCGAGGAGCTTTCAGCAGCTTCTTCAGTTCCTCCTTTTTGATGAACGTGTTTTTCTGGACTTCACACCTTCTGCTCTGTTTCCTCCATGTCTCCATCAAACCCTCGTCTCTGGAGGTTTTCACTGCAACGTGCTCTGAAACGCTTTTTAAAGTTGCTTTTCTGTTTTTGTTGCTACATCCTGTCAGCACCAGATTTGTTCAGTAAACTGATTCAGATCAGTTGGTTTATTGATCTGAGGTTTTGTTGGTTGGATCATGGATCATCTTGTTACTGAAGTTAAACACAAAAACTAAACTGTCTCCAACGGTGTGGTGTTGGAGGAAATGAACCCAATGGTGCAGACAGGCGGACACTCGGAGGCAGGAGTACAAAATCAAAATACTTTAATGTGAAAAACTCAAAACATGACGAGGCAGTACTCACAATACCATAGCTGATGATCTGGGACTGTAGCATAGACACGACACACCAGGGGAACAGACGAATAACCCGACAATGAAACACACACAAACGCAAACTCATATACACACCATAATGACCTAAAATCAGAAACACCTGAGACGAAGACCTGGGAGACACGCAGACCTGATAGACACATGGTGTAAGGAGGGAGACAGACCTACAGAGGGAGCCATCCTTACAGTACCCCCATCAAAGACGTCCCCAGGCGTCCCCAAAGAACACCCCCAAAAACCAGGGCGGGCGGAGGGAGGAACCACAAGGACTGGAACAAAACACAAGGGCAGGAGACACAACACAAAGAAAGGGGACAATACACAGGGACAACAAACCAAAAACCGACAGGAACAGGCCCTGGGACAAACACCAAACACAAAGGCAAAACTAGAAAAAACTGTGAGAGATAAATTCAAAAACTAGAACTAGGACACACTACGGGAACCAAACATAGACTAAAACTAGAAAACCAATAAACGTCCAAACATCGTTGTCAGAACATTGACATCAGGCAAAGGCCCGTCAGGCGGGCGAACGAGAGGCCGTCCATCGCGCAGGGTCACGTCTGGCGGGCAACCGGGAGTCGTCCATCGTCCAGTGTCATGTCAGGTGGGCGACTGGGAGGCCGTCCATCGCGCAGGATCACATCAGGTGGGCGACCGGGAGGCCGTCCATCAAAGGCAAAAACTTTGTCGGCAAAAACTTTGTCGGTAGGTTCATCAGGCGTAGGGACGTTACCAGGCATAGCGGCGTCAAGCATTGAGACGTCATCGGGCGTTGAGACATTGAGCGTGGAGACGTCTGGCGTGGAGACGTCTGGTGTGGAGACGTTTGGCTTGGAGAAGTTGAGCAAAGAGACGTCTGGTGTGGAGACGTCCGGCGTGGAGACGTCTGGCATGGAGACATCTGGCGTAGAGTCATGGAGTGAATAGACATCTGGCGTTGAGGTGTCTGGCGTGGAGACGTCTGGCATGGAGACGTCTGGTGTGGAGACGTCTGGCGTGGCGACGTCCGGCGTGGAGACGTCTGTAGTGTGAAGACCCTCCATCGATGTAGAGGTCTCGGCAGTGTGGAGACCCTCTATTGCCGTAGAGGCGTCGGCAGTGTGGAGACCCTCTATTGCCATAGAGGCTCCGACAGTGTGGGGACTCTTCATCGACATGGAGGCATCGGCGGTATGGAGACCCTCCATCGACATGGAGGCGTTGGCGGTGTGAAGACCCTCCATCGACGTGGAGGCGTCGGCGGTGTGACTCGTAGTGGCAGCGTCCTCTGTAGACGTGGCAGTACACTCAGTAGTGGTTGCACCTTCCGGAGACCTTGCCGAGTCAGCACTCTCTGTAGTGGCAGCGTCCTCTGTAGCTGCAACGGAGTCAGCACACTCTGTAACGTCAGCGCTCTCTGTAGATGTGGCAGTACACTCAGTAGTGGTTGCACCCTCCGGAGACCTATCAGAGTCAGCACTCTCTGTAGTGGCAACGCCCTCTGTTGCTGCAAAGGAGTCAGCACACTCTGTAACGTTAGCACACTCTGTAACAAACAACTTGGATTTATCTTTCAAAGTCTTAACAAAAATCAATAATTGTGTGAGACCAGGATTTGGTATCAAACAGCGACTGTTTGTAAGTATCAATCCATCCATCCATCCATTGTCTTCCGCTTATCCGGGGTCGGGTCGCGGGGGTAGCAGCCTAAGTAAGGAGGCCCAGACTTCCCTCTCCCCAGCCACTTGGAGCAGCTCCTCTGGGGGAATCCCAAGGCGTTCCCAGGCCAGCCGAGAAACATAGTCCCTCCAGCGTGTCCTGGGTCTTCCTCTGGGTCTCCTCCCGGTGGGACATGCCCGGAACACCTCACCAGGGAGGCGTCCAGGAGGCATCCTAACCAGATGCCCGAGCCACCTCAACTGGCTCCTCTCGATGTGGAGAAGCAGCGGCTCTACTCCGAGTCCCTCCCGGATGACTGAGCTTCTCACCCTATCTCTAAGGGAGAGTCCAGACACCCTGCGGAGAAAACTCATTTCAGCCGCTTGTATCCGAGATCTCGTTCTTTCGGTCACAACCCAAAGCTCATGACCATAGATGAGGGTGGGAACGTAGATCGATCGGTAAATTGAGAGCTTTGCCTTTTGACTCAGCTCTCTCTTCACCACGACAGACCGGTACAGCGCCCGCTTCACTGCGGACGCTGCACCTATCCGCCTATCGATCTCACGCTCCAGTTTTCCCTCATTCGTGAACAAGACCCCGAGATACTTAAACTCCTCCACTTGGGGCAGGACCTCCTCCCCGACCCGGAGAGGGCATGCTACCCTTTTCCGGCTCAAGACCATGGCCTCGGATTTGGAGGAACTGATCCTCATCCCGGCCGCATCACACTCGGCTGCAAACCGCTCCAGTGAAAGCTGTAGATCACGATCTGATGAAGCCAATAGGACCACATCATCTGCAAAAAACAGAGAAGTGATTCTAAGGCCACCAAAACGGATCCTCTCAACACCTTGGCTGCGCCTAGAAATTCTGTCCATAAAAGTTATGAACAGAATCGGTGACAAAGGGCAACCTTGGCGGAGTCCAACTCTCACTGGAAACGAGCCTGACTTACTGCCGGCAATGCGGACCAAGCTCTGACACCGGTCGTACAGGGACCTAACAGCCCATATCAATGGGCCTGGTACCCCATACTCCCAGTCCACAAAGCACATGTAAACTGGTTGGGCAAACTCCCACGCACCCTCCAGGACCCTGCTGAGGGTGTAGAGCTGGTCTAGTGTTCCACGACCAGGACGAAAACCACACTGCTCCTCCTGAATCCGAGGTTCGACTATCCGACGGACCCTCCTCTCCAGAACCCCTGAATAGACCTTACCAGGGAGGCTTAAGAGTGTGATCCCTCTATAGTTGGAACACACCCTACGGTCCCCCTTTTTGAATAGGGGAACCACCACCCCAGTCTGCCAATCCAAGGGAACTGCCCCCGATGTCCACGCGATATTGCAGAGTCGCGTAAGCCAACACAACCCCACAACATCCAGAGCCCTAAGGAACTCAGGACGAATCTCATCCACCCCCGGAGCCCTTGCCACCGCGGAGCTTTTTAACCACCTCGGCGACCTCAGCACCAGAGATTGGAGAGCCCGACCCAAAGTCCCCAGGCTCCGTTTCCTCAGTGGAAGATGTGCCAGTAGGATTGTTTGTAATTATGTCCTCAATAATTGAAAATGCCGTAATTTTATAATGATGGTCCGGATTATCGACAGCAGCATTAATCAGTTTATCCATCTGTTGGAGAATGAGAGTGGCCTCAGATCTGGATTCAACAGAGCGAGGACTCCCACATTCTTTGCTCTGTGTGAGTCTCTCCTGTGGCTGCTCAGCTGCATGCGTGCGGTCTGTCCGCTCTTCCTCAGAGAGGAGGCTAATATACTCCCCCTCTGTGAACGTCTCTCCTGAGACGATACAGAGCACGGGTCCAAACACGGGCTCAGGTACCCCTCCCCCTTTGAAATTCTCCCTGGCTTGCCTGAATGTGTGGGAGAAAAAGCAGTAGGAGGGACGAGCTGAAACCCGGAAATGTTCCTCTTTGTCTGTATTCGCTATCTCCTGCGGCGACGCGGTTCAGGAGCTGGATCGGGCCAGAACTCCACTTGTTCTGATTCGTCCTCGTAAACACACCACAACGAGATGGCACATGCAGGAGTGCAAGGAGAAGATGGTTCGGAGTGGCCGTCTCCACATCTTCTTCTCGATTGCTCCGCAACCAAAATGATGGAAGCACTTCCAGTCCGGGTCTGTGGAGGCTCCAGGCGGCGTCCATCCGGAAACCCCTCACACTTATGATTGCTGCTTCTGTTTGAGCTGAAGCCGTCATCTTCTGCCTCCAGAGTGGAGTCCGAAGGACCTGTCCTGTAGCAGGAACACTGCATCACTGGCCAAGAAGGCTCACCAGCGTCTCTACTTTCTCCGCAAGCTGAAAAGGGCTGGAGCTTCAACCCCCATCATGTGCACCTTCTACAGAGGTGCCATAGAAAGTGTCCTGACCAGCTGCATCACTGTGTGGTTTGGTGCATGTACTGCATCCTGCCGCAAGAGCCTCCAGCGCATCGTGAGAGCAGCTGAGAAGATCGTCGGCACCTCCTTCCCCTCACTGCAGGACTTACACAGCAACCGCCTCACTCGGAAAGCCCACTGCATGGCAGGTGATCCCACACACCCACTACACAGCTGCTTCAGACTGCTGCCATCAGGGAGGAGACTGAGAAGTCTCCAGGCTCGAACCAGCAGACTGAGAGACAGCTCTGTTCATCAGGCAGTCAGGATGCTAAACACTCTGCCTGCTCTGCCTCCCCTCCCATTTGAACTGCCTTAACACAAAAAACTTTCTCACACATTACCACACAACACAAAGATTTTAACACTGGACTCTGTGTCATCAAACGGGTTATTCACTAAACTCTCGGTCATGTGCTCATTCAGTTTGCACTACTTCTCATATTTGCACTAATGTTTGTATTACATTACTGCCTATAGTCATACTACTGGTTACATTCCATGTTTACATTTATTAATACTGTTTACATTTATTACTACTGCTTATATTTATTACTACTGTTTACATTTACACTACTTTAATATCCACACCACTGCTGATACACATACAGTGTACTCTGACCGGCCTTATTTTATTGCCGCGCGCTTTTTGACCAACACACGAAAATATGAACACATCACTCCTGTCCTGTCCTCTCTACACTGGCTCCCAGTTCAGTTCAGGATACAGTTCAAGTTGCTGCTGTTTGTTTTCAAAGCTCTGAATGGACTTGCTCCCCTCTACATCTCAGAACTTCTGAAAGTCCATCAGCCTGGCAGGGACTTACGATCTGCCAGTCAACACCTGCTGGAGGTGCCTCGCTCGAGGTACAAGCAATGGGGAGACCGGTCATTTTCTGTTGCCGGCCCAAAAGCCTGGAACAGCCTCCCCCTTGAGCTGCGTGCCACCTCCGATCCGACTCTGTTCAAAACCAAACTGAAGACCCACTTGTTCAAAAAAGCTTTCAGTGTGTAACTTTTATTATTTTGTATTTTAGTATGTAGCATCTTTATTTCAATTGCATTTTTATTTCCACTTGTTCAAAAAAGCTTTCTGTGTGTAACTTTTATTACTTGTGTTATTTTAGTATGTAGCATTTTTTATTTCCATTGCCTTCTTTTATCGCTGTGGTTTCTTATTCTATTTTCATTGATTTATTGTTCCCGTTTATTCTTCTTTTTATCCTGTTAAGCACCTTGGTCAATGCAAGGCATTGTGGAAGGTGCTATACAAATAAAGTTTATTATTATTATTATTATTATTATTATTTAGGGATGCCCAATGTGCCTTACTGCATATGCCACTTTTGCCTCTATACCAACATCAACTACCTCATACATATACTGTGTACATTAACTCATATGCTGCTTTGCCACTCTTTGCAAATGTCAATGCTAGAACCTTCAGTTTATTTTATAGTTTTATATATCCATCCATCCATCCATCCATTTTCGTCCGCTTATCCGGGGTCGGGTCGCGGGGGTAGCAGCCTAAGTAGGGAGGCCCAGACTTCCCTCTCCCCAGCCACTTGGAGCAGCTCCTCTGGGGGAATCCCAAGGCGTTCCCAGGCCAGCCGAGAAACATAGTCCCTCCAGCGTGTCCTGGGTCTTCCTCTGGGTCTCCTCCCGGTGGGACATGCCCGGAACACCTCACCAGGGAGGCGTCCAGGAGGCATCCTAACCAGATGCCCGAGCCACCTCAACTGGCTCCTCTCGATGTGGAGAAGCAGCGGCTCTACTCCGAGTCCCTCCCGGATGACTGAGCTTCTCACCCTATCTCTAAGGGAGAGTCCAGACACCCTGCGGAGAAAACTCATTTCAGCCGCTTGTATCCGAGATCTTGTTCTTTCGGTCATAACCCAAAGCTCATGACCATAGATGAGGGTGGGAACGTAGATCGATCGGTAAATTGAGAGCTTTGCCTTTTGACTCAGCTCTCTCTTCACCACGACAGACCGGTACAGCGCCCGCTTCACTGCGGACGCTGCACCTATCCGCCTATCGATCTCACGCTCCAGTTTTCCCTCATTCGTGAACAAGATCCCGAGATACTTAAACTCCTCCACTTGGGGCAGGACCTCCTCCCCGACCCGGAGAGGGCACGCTACCCTTTTCCGGCTCAAGACCATGGCCTCGGATTTGGAGGAACTGATCCTCATCCCGGCCGCATCACATTCAGCTGCAAACCGCTCCAGCGAAAGCTGTAGATCACGAGCTGATGAAGCCAATAGGACCACATCATCTGCAAAAAACAGAGAAGCGATTCTAAGGCCACCAAAACGGATCCTCTCAACACCTTGGCTGCGCCTAGAAATTCTGTCCATAAAAGTTATGAACAGAATCGGTGACAAAGGGCAACCTTGGCGGAGTCCAACTCTCACAGGGAACGAGCCTGACTTACTGCCAGCGATGCGGACCAAGCTCTGACACCGGTCGTACAGGGACCCAACAGCCCGTATCAAAGGGCCCGGTACCCCATACTCCCGGAGTACCCCCCACAGAAGCCCCCGAGGGACGCGGTCGAATGCCTTTTCCAAGTCCACAAAGCACATGTAAACTGGTTGGGCAAACTCCCACGCACCCTCCAGGACCCTGTTGAGGGTGTAGAGCTGGTCTAGTGTTCCACGACCAGGACGAAAACCACACTGCTCCTCCTGAATCCGAGGTTCGACTATCCGACGGACCCTCCTCTCCAGAACCCCTGAATAGACCTTACCAGGGAGGCTTAAGAGTGTGATCCCTCTATAGTTGGAACACACCCTACGGTCCCCCTTTTTGAATAGGGGAACCACCACCCCAGTCTGCCAATCCAAGGGAACTGCCCCCGATGTCCACGCGATATTGCAGAGTCGCGTAAGCCAACACAACCCCACAACATCCAGAGCCCTAAGGAACTCAGGACGAATCTCATCCACCCCAGGAGCCTTGCCACCGCGGAGCTTTTTAACCACCTCGGCGACCTCAGCACCAGAGATTGGAGAGCCCGACCCAAAGTCCCCAGGCTCCACTTCCTCAGTGGAAGACGTGCCAGTAGGATTGAGGAGGTCTTCGAAGTACTCCGCCCACCGACTCACAACATCCCGAGTTGAGGTCAACAGCACGCCATCCCCACCATAAATGGTGTTGGTCGCGTACCGCTTTCCCCCCCTGAGACGTCGGATGGTGGACCAGAATCGCCTCG
>JBBPBX010019456.1:0-32187 GCA_038048925.1 Garcialebias charrua | reverse complement strand
TAGTTTATTTTATAGTTATACTTTTTATACTTTTTTTATACTAGTATGCAAAAACTCAGGACAGTATTATGTTCATTAAATGTTTAGTGTTTTAGTTTTAGTTTTAGAGTTGGTGTAAATTTTCATACTCTTATACCACTATGCAAAAACTCAGGATAGTGTTACAGTTTTACTATTTTATGCTTATGTCTATTATTATATGTTTCAGTGTTTCAATGTTTAGATGTTTACTGTTGCACCGAGGGACTGAGAGAAACGCAATTTCGGTCCTGTGTATGTCCTGTACATATTGCAGTTCTGACAATAAAGTTGACTTTGACTTTGAAAGATCTGTCTGCTGGGTTCACGAATGGTCGGGTCATTATTGTCATGAACGGTGTTGTGTTGGAGGAAATGAACCCAGTGGTGCAGACAGGCAGACACTCGGAGGCACGAGTACAAAATCAAAATACTTTAATGTGAAAAACTCAAAACTTGATGAGGCAGTATACTCACAATACTATAGTTGATGAACTGGGGCCGTAGCATAGACACGACACACCAGGGGAACAGACAAATGACCCGACAATGAAACACACACTAACGCAAACTAGTATACACACCATAATGACCTAAAATCAGAAACACCTGAGATGAAGACCTGGGAGACATGCAGACCTGATAGACACAGAGTGTAAGGAGGGAGAAAGAGGGATACATCCTTACATAAACATCACAAACAGTCACTAAAAATTCACTTTTGGAAACATCATGTCTGTGGGTCAGGTTCAACATTTCCTGGATGCCAAAACATTTTGCTCCAGTCTACGGTTTCCCTCAGTTTTTTTTATCAAAAATTTCTTGACCTAACCCTCCTCAGTAACTTGTGGTGTTCCTCAAGGCACAGTCCTCAGACTACTAATACTCTACACTTTATCTCTTAGTTTCTGTTTTCAGAAAACAGAATATTTAGTTTCTCTTCTAATGTCTGCACTTCCTTTGTCTTCTCTCTGACTAATTAGAAGAAATTAAGTACTAATTCATTTACAATATGCAAATTTGTAACAATAATTCTTTACTTTCATAAGACGTCAAAGCCCACGCCACTCTTCAACAGCTCTCACTTTATTTAGATGTTATGAATCAAAAACAGTTTTTTTAACATGTTTTTAGAAGAGGAAGTACAAGGAGCCGAAGTAAAGACAAGACATGTTCTGTTCGTTCAGAGGTGATGCTCTGTGGTGACATCATCATAGTCATCATCCAACACCTGCTCAGCCTGAAGGGGCGGAGCCATCACCAAGGAAGCAGACAATTTACTTCCTGTAAAACATGAAGTTAGAACAAACATGCTGACTATCTTCCATGAGTTTAGTTTTTGTAGTGAGCCCTGCAGGAGGAGCAGCCGAAAGAAGAACAGCAGCTTTTAATCACTGATTGACAGCTGAGTGACTGAGAGTGGTACCTTTGGTTCTGTGTCCACAAAGAGACACCAGGAGGAGAGTGGAGATGAAGTACGGACACAGCACCACCAGATGGAGAACCAGTCTAACCAGGAGGGAGGCTGAAGCAGGGGGCGGAGCTTCTGTTGTGGGCAGAGCTGTAGACAGAACACAACCTGTTCAGGTGTCTGTGAATACAGGTAATCCCCGATTTACGAGGGGCTGACCTACGAGGTCCCGGATTTACGAGGTTATCATATTTAATAAAAATGTGGGGAAATTTTTTTGTGTGTGTTTAAATGTTCTTAATTTCATTTCTACAGCACTTTGTTGCAGCTATGGTTGTTTTAAATGGCTATATAAATAAGTATAATTATTTTTATTAATTTTTTTACAATCTGAAGCGTATTCGTGCGACTTCCTGTGTTTCCGGAATGCATCCGTGTCAGCCATTTTAGGTCGGTCAAGTTAGGTCCGCCAATATCGGCACTCGGCAGGCTTTGGATGACTGTCAGCACTTTGGTGTGGACTTGTTCCTGTTTAAAGTGCTTTATAAATAAAATGGTATGGTATGGTATGGTTTCTCCCATAAGAGGATGCCTCATATGGATAAATTAGCTGGAAACACTCGCTAAACTCTGTGGATGTCTCAGGCCTGGAGCAGCAGCCGGGATCGCTCCCAAGGCGCCGCGCGAGACCAGCAGCTCATGGTATGAGCTAAGGCTAACATGCTAAAGCGGACCTTAGCCTCGTAGCTGCAGCAGACAGACAGCTTTGTGCGATCAGAGGTTCCTGGAGCTCGGCTCGATGTCTGCCTCGCAGCCTAAGATATCGGGGGACACCGAGCTAACTTGGAATAGCAAAGCCGACAGCCTTTTTGGAGGTGCAGCTAAACCGGACTGCCCATAGCTGCGGACTACAGCAGCCGCGGATTCGGAGGTGCTAACGCTAACAGGTGCAGCTAAAGGCGGTGCACGCAGAAGGCTTTCGGTAAGTTATTAAAATCTTTCTCTGGCTCCAAATCTATGAAGTTAACATTCTAACAGTCCTTCCTGTAAACAGTTTAAAACTGCGTGGTGCTGCAGCAAGCCGCGAAGCTCAGACGCAACGCAGCGGAGCTAATGCAGTGGAGCTAACGCAGCGGAGCTAACGCAGCGGAGCTAACGCAGCGGAGCTAACGCAGCGGAGCTAACGCAGTGGAGCGGAGGCAAACAGACGACACAAGCTGACGCTCAAAGTAAGAAATTAATTTTTTATATAATTATGCTCTTTTAAAATGTTTTAAAGTATTAGGATAGAGGCATTACCGCACATGTAGTGTATCAGTGGCGGCACGTGCGGTAATATACATGTATACAGGTAGTCCCGATTTACGAGATTTTCATCTTACGAGTCAGAGGAATGGAACTCGCTCGTAAGTCGGGGATTACCTGTACAGTCTGTGTGAACATGAGACTGAAGTCTCCTGACCTGAGACAGAGATCCAGCTGGATCCAGACTCTCCATGAGCCCTGATGGTGCACCTGTAGAGACCTTCATCACACCTGCTCACATGCTGCAGGGTCATGTGACCTGCAGGCCCAGTCCTCATGAAGGAGCCATCTTTATAGAAATCAGCTGGGAGGTTGGAGGGTTGGTCCTTTGATTGACAGCTCAGAGTGACATCATGTCCCTCCATCACAGGGAGGACAGGACTCTGCAGGATCACTGATCCACCTGGACACAGAGACCAAGTCCAGCAGTTCATCCATTTCCACTTCATCAACATGAAGTCCACAGTGAGATCTTACCAGAGACAGTCAGGTTGATGCTGCTACTGGCTGCTCCAGAGCTGGACTCACACCAGTACACACCACTGTCCTGGATGTAGAGTCTGCTGATGATACAGGAGGAGCCAGCTGGTCTTCCCCATCCTTCTCCACAGAGACTCATCTGCTCCTTGGTGGTGTTCCTCCTCAGAGTCCAGCCAGCAGAGCTGTGGTCCTCCTCACAGCTCAGAGACACAGAGTCTCTCAGAAAGAACTGGGACCTGCTGGGACTCACAGTCAGACGAGCTGAGAGACATGAAAACACACAACCATCATGTTCCATGAAGTGAGAGGCGAGCAGAGACACAAGCAGCTTCCTGACCTTGGTGTGTGGAGCAGCACAGCAGAAAGCTCAGAGCTGGAGACAAAGCAGACTCAGTTCAGTTGCACGGTTCTCCTGCATGAGGAGCAGAAAATGAGCGGAGAACTTACAGATCAGGCTCAGAAGAGGATTTGTCTCCATCCTGCTGCTCAGGAAGATCAGATGTGAAGACAGAAACACCAACACCTGGATCAAACTGACACCAGAACATGAAGCAGATCAGTCAGAGTCTGCGTGATGCTTTCACTGACTTTGTTCTAAGTCTGGTCATTTTTACACTGAACCCTGTGAGTTCACAGGAAGTCACATGGAGGTGTTTGTTTGTACTTCCTGTTCCAACATATGTTCGGTGATCAGACTGAGATTAGACAAGCTGTGAGGTCTCTGGTCCAGATGTTTCTCCACAGCAGCCAGGTGTTGTGCAGGGGTGTCCATGCAGCTGTACTTTCCATCATCTTCAACAGCACTTTGATGAACTTAAACACTTGAGTGTTCCTGAACTTCACAAGTACTACACATTGAAAGGCAACACGACGTGTCAGTACTTTAATTATTTTGTTTTTAATAAAAATCATTTTGATTCAGTTAAATAAGTTTTTGAATGAAAATAGAATTCATGAGATCTTTCAGTCTGGTTTTAAACAACTTCCCAGCACTGAAACAGCTTTAGTGAGGGTTTGTAATGACATTCTGGTATCAAATGGTTCTGGTCAGATTGTAGTACTTGTACTCCTTGACCTTTGACCCTGTCGACCACAGTGCCCTTACATCGTGGCTGGAACACTGGGTTGGGATTATAGGTGCTACATTAGAATGGTTCTTTCCTAAGTGACAGGAGTTTCTGTGTTAAGATTCATGATAGTGTCACTGCCTCAGTACCTCTTTCCTGTGGGGTCCCACAGGGCTCATAACTTGGACCCGTTCTGTTTTCACTCTATCTGCGGGGTCCCACAGGGCTCATATCTTGGACCCGTTCTGTTTTCACTTTATCTGCTCTCTCTGGGGTGTATCCTGAGGAAACATGGTCTTTCTTTTCACTGCTATGCTGATGATTGTCAGATTTATCTGCCCTTAAAACTAAGTAGTTCCTGCTCCTTTCAACTTCTGTTAAAACATCTGGACAACATCAAGGCATGGATGGCTTCAACTTTTTTAAGTTTTAATGATCAGAAGACTGAGGTCATTGTGTTTAGCCCTAGCTCTACTGCTGTATGTTCCTGTTCACATTGACTCTCTTCAGCCATACCTTAAAGAGTCTGTTACGAATCTTGAGTTGGTTTTAGACTCTGGTTAAGTTTGATAAACAGATTAACTCCAGTTCAGGCAGACAGCTAAGCTTATGTCAGTGTTGTCCAGATGTGACCTTGAAAAACTAGTCCATACCTGTATCACCACCTGACTGGAGTACTGTAACATACTGGGATCAGCCAGGTCTCCATCTCACGTGTCCAGCTCGTCCAAAATGCTGCATCTTGGCCTGAAACTCATAGGTTTGATCATATTACTCCAGTTTTATCCTCCCTTCATGGCTCCTTGTACGTACCAGGAACAATTTTTAAATTCTCCTGTTGACCTTTAGGTGCCTAAATGACCTTGCACCCTCATACGTCTCGGGGCTGAGGTCCTCTGATCAGCTGCTTTTGGTTGACGCTCAGAGAAGATCGGACTTTTTCAGTTGTTGGTCCTAAGCTCTGCCCCCACCCCCCTCCCCCAACATTAGACAGAACACTTCACTTTGAAAAATCTTTTAAAACACCTGTTTGAACTGATGTTTAACACAGTGACAGTTTATTTAGTATTTTATTGTTTTGTGTTTTTATGTTTTACTTTTGCTGTTTTAATCAATTTTATTAAAATTTTTGTTATTCCTGCGACTAACTTTATTGATAAGCACTTTGGTAACAGCTGCTGAGTTAAATGTGTTTATGATCAATTTGACTAATATTTGTCTTTTAGGGCGAACACTCAACAGTTTGTCAGCAAAGTTCTGCAGAGACTGAGCCAAACCTCTGGACTCTCCAAGTCTTCAGCATCTGCTGCTGTTTGTTACAGAGTGGAATGAACTTCTGGGTCCATCACATCCAAGTGGATTGTTTTACACTGGTGGACTGGACAGAACATCATGTCCCATTAGACAGAAAAATCTACTTTAACCGGGACAGTTTGTGTTTGAATCAGTTTTTAGGACCGCCCCCAGTCTCCAGCTGTTCTCTCTGAGTGTTTGTGACTTCCTGTCTGGTCTTCTGGGTCAAAGTGTTTCCTGCTCGGTGCTGCAGAGAGAAGCTCTCAGAGTCTCTGACATGTAGTGGGACACAACGAGGAAGAGGAGCTCCTGCTGTGAGGATGGAGCCAACATGTGTCCAGATGCTGCTGCTGGGTGAGTCCCATCTGCTGATGTGTGTTGGTTCCAGATGTTGAGAGACCATCACTGCTGCTGCTTCTTAAAGCTCCAACTGAACTGAGTCTGGTTTGTCTCCAGCTCTGAGCTTTCTGCTGTGCTGCTCCACACACCAAGGTCAGGAAGCTGCTTGTGTCTCTGCTCGCCTCTCACTTCATGGAAAATGATGGTTGTGTGTTTTCATGTCTCTCAGCTCGTCTGACTGTGAGTCCCAGCAGGTCCCAGTTCTTTCTGAGAGACTCTGTGTCTCTGAGCTGTGAGGAGGACCACAGCTCTGCTGGATGGACTCTGAGGAGGAACACCACCACAGAGTCCAGAACTGTGTGTCGACATGAATCAGGTAAAACAGCTGATTCTCCTTGTAGCTTCAACTACTTGCTACTTGAGGACAGTGGTGTGTACTGGTGTGAGTCCAGCTCTGGAGCAGCCAGTACCAGCATCAACCTGACTGTCTCTGGTAAGATCTCACTGTGGACTTCATGTTGATGAAGTGGAAATGGATGAACTGCTGGACTTGGTCTCTGTGTCCAGGTGGATCAGTGATCCTGCAGAGTCCTGTCCTCCCTGTGATGGAGGGACATGATGTCACTCTGAGCTGTCAATCAAAGGACCAACCCTCCACCCTCCCAGCTGATTTCTATAAAGATGGCTCCTTCATGAGGACTGGGCCTGCAGGTCACATGACCCTGCAGCATGTGAGCAGGTGTGATGAAGGTCTCTACAGGTGCACCATCAGGGCTCATGGAGAGTCTGGATCCAGCTGGATCTCTGTCTCAGGTCAGGAGACTTCAGTCTCATGTTCACACAGACTGTACTGTATCCACAGACACCTGGACAGGTGCTGTTCTGTCTACAGGTCAACCAACCACAACAGAAGCTCCGCCCCCTGCTTCAGCCTCCCTCCTGGTCAGACTGGTCCTCCACCTGGTGGTTCTGTGTCCGTACTTCATCTCCACTCTCCTCCTGGTGTCTCTACACAGAACCAAAGGTACCACTCTCAGTCACTCAGCTGTCAGTCAGTGATTAAAAGCTGCTGTTCTTCTTTTGGCTGCTCCTCCTGCAAAAACTAAACTCATGGAAGAGTTGGGATTTGATTTATGCTCTTCCTGCCTCAACCTGAACTCAAACCTGCAACCTCAAAAAGGCGCCCTGACCACTGAGCTACCTCAACCACTAATCAATAAATTAATATTAACTAAACTCAGGTACTAATTAATAATCAGCATGTTTGTTCTAACTTCATGTTTTACAGGAAGTGAATTGTCTACTTCCTTGGTGATGGCTCCGCCCCTTCAGGCTGAGCAGGTGTTGGATGATGACTTTGATGATGTCACCACAGAGCATCACCTCTGAACAACAGAACATGTCTTGTCTTTACTTCGGCTCGTTGATTTCACTTCCTCTTCTAAAAACATGTTCTAAAAAAATAAAAACTGTTTTTGATTCATAACATCTAAATAAAATGAGAGCTGTTGAAGAGTGGTGTGGGCTTTGACGTCTTATGAAAGTAAAGAATTATTGTTGTGAATCTGCATATTGTAAATGAATTAGTACTTATTCTCTTCTAATTAGTCAGAGGGAAGACAAAGGAAGTGCAGACATTAGAAGAGAAACTAAATATTCTGTTTTCTGAAGACAGAATCTAGGAGATAAACGGTAGAGTAGTAGTAGTCTGAGGACTGAGCCCTGAGGAACACCACAAGTTACTGAGGAGGGCTGGGTCAAGAAATGTTTTATTAAAAAAACTAAGGGAAACCGGAGACTGGAACAAAATGTTTTGGCGTCCAGGAAGTGTTGGACCTGACCCACAGACATGATGTTTCCATAAGTGAATTTTATAATAATATAGGCGGGTGATCAGTTTTACTGATTTTACCTATATATTTGATGTAACGAGCAGGGTTTAGACTGACACAAAAATACATCAATAATTCACGGGTTCTCACTTTTTCAGATTAAATTCAATAAATTTGTGACCAGATGGGAGATGTAAAAGACGTGAAACTTTAAATTATGTTGGTTCAGCAGGACTGAACCATTTATTTAACAAAATCATAAATTTAACATCATAACATATGTACAACTTGAGTGATCGATCAGTTTCCTATAAATTTACTTCAGCAGATGAAATCACGCGTCCGTAACTTCTAGGTAAAACAGAACAAGTAAATAAGATGACATATTACTTTTATATCTGTAGGCACATTAACTTAAAGTTTACTGGCTTAGGAGAAAAATTTAAGGAGAAAGTTTAGGAGGAAGAATGGAAGGAAAGATGAGGGGGTATTATCTTGACGTGAGTTTAACCAGGAAACATGCAGTTCCTCTGTGGTTTCCACTCCACTCCGGGCCAGTTAATGAACATTGACGTTTTACCTGTGCAAAGATTCTCGGTCTCTGCCCTGGTAAACTTGTCCCAGCCTTACGTGCACGGACCGTCCGTCCTGCTAGGGTTTACAGGCGACCAGCGTCCATCTTGCAACGGCTCGCTCAAGCCTGTATATATCTCACCGAGGTAACAGCCTCAGTTCCGGTTTGGCTTTTCAAGATAAAAGATTCCTGGAAGGAATTTCACTAAAGTGGAGCTTTTTACAGCTCGAAGTAAATTTATAACTGGCAAGTTATAACTGATGACGTGTCCTAGCGTTGGACAGACGTTCATTCAGCTCGGGGAACCTCATGGTTTGAGCTCCTCCAGCAGACTGCAGGTAAGACAGGAAGTGGAACCTTAAAAAAGGAAGATGACCCAGTTAAATCCACTCCGCTCATTGGTTGTTCACCAGAGAACGGGAGGGATTTAGCTCAGGTCAGAAGGTTTATCAAAGTTAAAGGGGTGAAGATTATTCAGTAAAAGTGTTTAGAAAAGAGACAGAAACCTGTTGCCAGTTATACAGATTACTGATTAAACGTCTTAACTTTTGTAAAACAAATCTGAAAGGTTCAACTTGACACAATTCTCAACTTTGCCATAGTTTGATTCATCATATGAAGAAGTGACCAGCAATGGTAACAGCATAAACCATTGTCATACAACGTCAAGAGTTATTCTGTTAATTAATTCTGAATTAACACAAATTAAAAGGAAGTCTCTTCTGAAATAATATGTGTTTTGATTCAAATTATTAAAATAAAACAGTGGTAAAGTGTAAATCCAGGTCAGAGATGAAGTCTTGTATCACTACAATTTTTACTGACTGTTTGTGATGTTTAGTTTTTATGTTTAACTTCAGTAACAAGATGATCCATGATCCAACCAACAAACCCTCAGATCAATAAACCAACTGATCTGAATCAGTTTACTGAACACATCTGGTGCTGACAGGATGAAAAGCAAGTTTAAAAAGCGTTTCAGAGCACGTTGCAGTGAAAACCTTCAGAGACGAGGGTTTGATGGAGACATGGAGGAAACAGAGCAGAAGGTGTGAAGTCCAGAAAAACACGTTCATCAAAAAGGAGGAACTGAAGAAGCTGCTGAAAGCTCCTCGCTCTCTGAGTGTTTGTGACTTCCTGTCTGGTCTTCTAAAGTGTTTCCTGCTTGGTGCTGCAGAGAGAAGCTCTCAGAGTCTCTGACATGTAGTGGGACACAACGAGGAAGAGGAGCTCCTGCTGTGAGGATGGAGCCAACATGTGTCCAGATGCTGCTGCTGGGTGAGTCCCATCTGCTGATGTGTGTTGGTGCCAGATGTTGAGAGACCATCACTGCTGCTGCTTCTTAAAGCTCCAACTAAAGTGAGTCTGGTTTGTCTCCAGCTCTGAGCTTTCTGCTGTGCTGCTCCACACACCAAGGTCAGGAAGCTGCTTGTGTCTCCTCTCGCCTCTCACTTCATGGAACATGATGGTTGTGTGTTTTCATGTCTCTCAGCTCGTCTGACTGTGAGTCCCAGCAGGTCCCAGTTCTTTCAGAGAGACTCTGTGTCTCTGAGCTGTGAGGAGGACCACAGCTCTGCTGGGTGGACTCTGAGGAGGAACACCACCAAGGAGCAGATGAGTCTCTGTGGAGAAGGATGGGGAAGACCAGCTGGCTCCTCCTGTATCATCAGCAGCCTCTACATCCAGGACAGTGGAGTGTACTGGTGTGAGTCCAGCTCTGGAGCAGCCAGTACCAGCATCAACCTGACTGTCTCTGGTAAGATCTCACTGTGGACTTCATGTTGATGAAGTGGAAATGGATGAACTGCTGGACTTGGTCTCTGTGTCCAGGTGGATCAGTGATCCTGCAGAGTCCTGTCCTCCCTGTGATGGAGGGACATGATGTCACTCTGAGCTGTCAATCAAAGGACCAACCCTCCACCCTCCCAGCTGATTTCTATAAAGATGGCTCCTTCATGAGGACTGGGCCTGCAGGTCACATGACCCTGCAGCATGTGAGCAGGTGTGATGAAGGTCTCTACAGGTGCACCATCAGGGCTCATGGAGAGTCTGGATCCAGCTGGATCTCTGTCTCAGGTCAGGAGACTTCAGTCTCATGTTCACACAGACTGTACTGTATCCACAGACACCTGGACAGGTGCTGTTCTGTCTACAGGTCAACCAACCACAACACAAGCTCCGCCCCCTGCTTCAGCCTCCCTCCTGGTCAGACTGGTCCTCCACCTGGTGGTTCTGTGTCCGTACTTCATCTCCACTCTCCTCCTGGTGTCTCTTTTTGGAAACAGAACCAAAGGTACCACTCTGGGTCACTCAGCTGTCAATCAGTGATTAAAAGCTGCTGTTCTTCTTTCGGCTGCTCCTCCTGCAGGAATCACTACAAAAACTAAACTCATGGAAGAGTTGGGATTTGATTTATGCTCTTCCTGGCTCAACCTGAACTCAAACCTGCAACCTCAAAAAGGCGCCCTGACCCCTGAGCTACCTCAACCACTAATCAGTATATGAATATTAACTAAACTCAGGTACTAATTAATAATCAGCATGTTTGTTCTAACTTCATGTTTTACAGGAAGTGAATTGTCTACTTCCTTGGTGATGGCTCCGCCCCTTCAGGCTGAGCAGGTGTTGGATGATGACTATGATGATGTCACCACAGAGCATCACCTCTGAACAACAGAACATGTCTTGTCTTTACTTCGGCTCCTTGATTTCACTTCCTCTTCTAAAAACATGTTCTAAAAAAATAAAACTGTTTTTGATTCATAACATCTAAATAAAGTGAGAGCTGTTGAAGAGTGGTGTGGGCTTTGACGTCTTATGAAAGTAAAGAATTATTGTTGTGAATCTGCATATTGTAAATGAATTAGTACTTAACCTCTTCTAATTAGTCAGAGAGAAGACAAAGGAAGTGCAGACATAGAAGAGAAACTAAATATTCTGTTTTCTGAAGACAGAATCTAGGAGATAAACGGTAGAGTAGTAGTAGTCTGAGGACTGAGCCCTGAGGAACACCACAAGTTACTGAGGAGGGCTGGGTCAAGAAATGTTTTATTAAAAAAACTAAGGGAAACCGGAGACTGGAACAAAATGTTTTGGCGTCCAGGAAGTGTTGGACCTGACCCACAGTCATGATGTTTCCATAAGTGAATTTTGTAATAATATAGGCGGGTGATCAGTTTTACTGATTTTACCTATATATTTGATGTAACGAGCAGGGTTTAGACTGACACAAAAATACATCAATAATTCACGGGTTCTCACTTTTTCAGATTAAATTCAATAAATTTGTGACCAGATGGGAGATGTAAAAGACGTGAAACTTTAAATTATGTTGGTTCAGCAGGACTGAACCATTTATTTAACAAAATCATAAATTTAACATCATAACATATGTACAACTTGAGTGATTGATCAGTTTCCTATAAATTTACTTCAGCAGATGAAATCACGTGTCCGTAACTTCTAGGTACAACAGAACAAGTAAATAAGAAGACATATTACTTTTATATCTGTAGGCACATTAACTTAAAGTTTACTGGCTTAGGAGAAAAAATTTAAGGAGAAAGCTTAGGAGGAAGAATGGAAGGAAAGATGAGGGGGTATTTTCTTGACGTGAGTTTAACCAGGAAACACGGCGGTTCCTTGGCGGTTTCCACTCCACTCCGGGCCAGTTAATGAACATCGACGTTTTACCTGTGCAAAGATTCTTGTTCTCTGCCCTGGTAAACTTGTCCCAGCCTTACGTGCACAGACCGTCCGTCCTGCTAGGGTTTACAGGCGACCAGCGTCCATCTTGCAGCGGCTCGCTCAAGCCTGTATATATCTCACCGAGGTAACAGCCTCAGTTCCGGTTTGGCTTTTCAAGATAAAAGATTCCTGGAAGGAATTTCACTAAAGTGGAGCTTTTTACAGCTCGAAGTAAATTTATAACTGGCATGTTATAACTGATGACGTGTCCTAGCGTTGGACAGACGTTCATTCAGCTCGGGGAACCTCATGGTTTGAGCTCCTCCAGCAGACTGCAGGTAAGACAGGAAGTGGAACCTTAAAAAAGGAAGATGACCCAGTTAAATCCACTCCGCTCATTGGTTGTTCACCAGAGAACGGGAGGGATTTAGCTCAGGTCAGAAGGTTTATCAAAGTTAAAGGGGTGAAGATTATTCAGTAAAAGTGTTTAGAAAAGAGACAGAAACCTGTCGCCAGTTATACAGATTACTGATTAAACGTCTTAACTTTTGTAAAACAAATCTGAAAGGTTCAACTTGACACAATTCTCAACTTTGCCATAGTTTGATTCATCATATGAAGAAGTGACCAGCAATGGTAACAGCATAAACCATTGTCATACAACGTCAAGAGTTATTCTGTTAATTAATTCTGAATTAACACAAATTAAAAGGAAGTCTCTTCTGAAATAATATGTGTTTTGATTCAAATTATTAAAATAAAACAGTGGTAAAGTGTAAATCCAGGTCAGAGATGAAGGCTTTTATCACAACAATTTTTACTGACTGTTTGTGATGTTTAGTTTTTATGTTTAACTTCAGTGACAAGATGATCCATGATCCAACCAACAAACCCTCAGATCAATAAACCAACTGATCTGAATCAGTTTACTGAACACATCTGGTGCTGACAGGATGAAAAGCAAGTTTAAAAAGAGTTTCAGAGCACGTTGCAGTGAAAACCTCCAGAGACGAGGGTTTGATGGAGACATGGAGGAAACAGAGCAGAAGGTGTGAAGTCCAGAGAAACACGTTCATCAAAAAGGAGGAACTGAAGAAGCTGCTGAAAGCTCCTCGCTCTCTGAGTGTTTGTGACTTCCTGTCTGGTCTTCTAAAGTGTTTCCTGCTCGGTGCTGCAGAGAGAAGCTCTCAGAGTCTCTGACATGTAGTGGGACACAACGAGGAAGAGGAGCTCCTGCTGTGAGGATGGAGCCAACATGTGTCCAGATGCTGCTGCTGGGTGAGTCCCATCTGCTGATGTGTGTTGGTTCCAGATGTTGAGAGACCATGACTGCTGCTGCTTCTTAAAGCTCCAACTAAAGTGAGTCTGGTTTGTCTCCAGCTCTGAGCTTTCTGCTGTGCTGCTCCACACACCAAGGTCAGGAAGCTGCTTGTGTCTCCTCTCGCCTCTCACTTCATGGAAAATGATGGTTGTGTGTTTTCATGTCTCTCAGCTCGTCTGACTGTGAGTCCCAGCAGGTCCCAGTTCTTTCACAGAGACTCTGTGTCTCTGAGCTGTGAGGAGGACCACAGCTCTGCTGGGTGGACTCTGAGGAGGAACACCACCACAGAGTCCAGAACTGTGTGTCGAGATGAATCAGGTAAAACAGCTGATTCTCCTTGTAGCTTCAACTACTTGCTACTTGAGGACAGTGGTGTGTACTGGTGTGAGTCCAGCTCTGGAGCAGCCAGTACCAGCATCAACCTGACTGTCTCTGGTAAGATCTCACTGTGGACTTCATGTTGATGAAGTGGAAATGGATGAACTGCTGGACTTGGTCTCTGTGTCCAGGTGGATCAGTGATCCTGCAGAGTCCTGTCCTCCCTGTGATGGAGGGACATGATGTCACTCTGAGCTGTCAATCAAAGGACCAACCCTCCACCCTCCCAGCTGATTTCTATAAAGATGGCTCCTTCATGAGGACTGGGCCTGCAGGTCACATGACCCTGCAGCATGTGAGCAGGTGTGATGAAGGTCTCTACAGGTGCACCATCAGGGCTCATGGAGAGTCTGGATCCAGCTGGATCTCTGTCTCAGGTCAGGAGACTTCAGTCTCATGTTCACACAGACTGTATTCACACACACCTGAACACGTGGTGTTCTGTCTACAGGTCAACCAACTACAACAGAATCTCCGCCCACAACAGAAGCCCCGCCCCCTGCTTCAGTTTCCCTCCTGGTCAGACTGGTCCTCCACCTGGTGGTGCTGTGTCCGTACTTCATCTCCACTCTCCTCCTGGTGTCTCTACGCAGAATCAAAGGTACCACTCTGAGACAGTCAGTCAATCAATCAATCAATCAATCAATCAATCAATCAATCAATCAATCAATCAATCAATCAGTCAATCAATCAATCAATCATTCAATCAATCAATCAATCAATCAATCAATCAATCAATCAATCATTCAATCAATCAGTCAATCAATCAATCAATCAATCAATCAATCAACCAATCAATCAATCAATCAATCAATCAATCACTCAGTTCCAACCTGCTGTTTACAGGAAGATACTCTCGTGTCTCCGTGGTGATGACCTCTTCGTCTCCCACTGAGCAGGGATTGGATGATGACAGTGATGATGTCACCATGGAGCATCACTTCTGAGTCTGGACCTGGTTCTGGTTCTGGACCTGGTTCTGGTTCTGGTACATTCAGATAACAGTTCTGGTATTTTAGTTTCTTTTCCACAGTGCCAGAGTGTGAGGAACCTCAGAGCAGTCAGTGTCTTACCTGCAGCAGAAAGCAGTCAAAATGAATCAGACCCTTTTTATTTTTAAATTTAAAAACAAAAGCATGAAAAGTTTTACACGTGTGTGTTTTTTAACTTAGACATGTTGACTGTTCATGTGTCGGCTTCAAGTGAAACAATAAAAAGTTCTTTGTTTTATTTTAGTTCCTAAAGAAAAGTTTGTTTTAGTGACATGTGTGTCTACTTTGGGACCTAAGCTTTTTCTTTTGTATATAAATGATTTGGTAAAAGTGTCTGGTATTCTAAGGTGTGTTCTTTTTGCTGATGATACCACCTTCTTTTATTTTGGTTATGATTTGAAACAAATGTTTGAGTTGTTAAAAGAGGAGATCTCAATATTACAAACTTGGTTTAGTTTAAATAAGTTATCATTAAATTTAGATAAGACTAACTATATGTTATTTAGCAAAAATAAAACAGATAAATTTTCTATCAAAATTGATGGTGTTGAACTAAGTAGAGTGGATGAGGTAAAGTTTTTGGGTGTAATTGTTGATGAGAGATTGTCGTGGAAACAGCATGTAAATTTTGTTAAAACTAAGTTATCTAAATCTATTGGCGTATTGTATAAACTAAAGGACTTGTTAAATGATAGGGCTCTTTATTTGCTATATAACTCAATTTTTGTTCCACATTTAATTTATTGTGTGGAGGTTTGGGGTAAAGCCTGTACAACTATAACAAATTCTATTTTTATTTTGCAGAAAAGAGCGGTGAGAATTATTGCTAGAAAGCCTTATCGTCATCCATCAAATGTATTATTTAAACAACTCAAATTATTGAAATTTCATGAATTGGTAGATTATAATATTTTGTTAGTAATGCATAAGGCTCATAAGAATGTGCTACCCACAAATGTTCAAATGTTTTTCATAAAGAGAGAAAGCCGTTACAGTTTAAAAGGAACTGAAATGTTTGTTAAACCTAGATATAGGACTAGTTTGAAGGGACGTTTTATTTCGAATAAGGGAGTGGAATTGTGGAATGTTTTGGAAAAAGATGTTAAAGATGTAAATTCTGTGATGAAATTCAAAAAAATTGTCAAGTCTAAACTGCTAGCAAAATACCCTGATGCATGCTCAATAATCCAGGTAGATCCAGGTAGATGAGAAGCTACAGCTTCTCAGACTGAGGAAGTCTTTCGGACGAAAGACGAAACGTTTCTGTTTTTTTTTTTTTGCTTTGTTTTGTTTTTTGAATGTCCAGAGGACCAGACTTAGCTTTTTTGGATACTAGCAAAATACTAAAACTTCAAGTAATGCATCCTAATCTATTTGTTGATTATTGAGTGTGAAATGTTACTAAATTGATCTGTTGTTTTTGGAAGTTAATTGTTTGAATTGATTGTTTTAAATTGTTTGTTTTGTTTTTTTGGGAAAAAAAGGGGCAGACAAAATAAGAAAATTTTCTTGTTTCTGCCACCTTTCATTTTATATTTTTTGATTTTTTTTTCACATATTTATTAAATGTTTTTTTCTCCATTATCTTTTATATTGATTTTTAATATGTAAAATGAATAATAACTTTAAAAAAAAAAATAATAATAATAATTTCAGCTGTCAGGTTCGTTCAGGTGATTTTCTTCAAGCGGTCATGCTCAGCAGAGGTTCAGGTTTATTGTAATTATGTATGTCCACAGACAGATGGATGGATGGACAGATGGATGGATGGATGGATGGATGGATGGATGTTCAGACCAGTTCTGCTGGTCACCTGTAGATGTGAGCAAAGAGCTGCTGCAGGTTCTGCTCTCTGAGTTCACCGTTTGTTTCTTTGTCCTGAACGTTTGGTTCCTATGAGAGAAACAAGCTGTTAATCAAAGTTAATTTCATTTTACAGCACACTTAATGTACAAATCACAAAAAAAGACATTCAGAGGACGAGCAGAGAACGTAGCTCTTGAAATGTTAATAAATGTAATAATTTATAAATAATATAAATTATTAATAATTGCAACAACTTCATGTGAACTTTAACTTCCATCAGACACAAAAATAAAATGTTTCTTATTAATATTTATATATTATTCTGTTATTTTCAGATTTTGCACAACAACCTGATTACGTTTTGTTGAGGCTCAAATGAAACTGATTTAATTTCAGTGACCCAGAGGAACTTGATGTGAACTTTCATCCTCTCTTCAGACATGACCCTCGTCTTCATCAGAGACGTCTGCTTCATGTCCTGCTGGAACTATAAGACACAAGAAGATCTGAGAAGAGTTTAGATCAACACAATGAATCACGACTGGCTCCGTCACTCATTTCATTTCAGTTTAGCACTTTGAGATTTTCATTAATGAAAAGTGCTTTATAAATTGAATTCATTATTATTATTATTATTATTACTCATGGCAGATGTTCCAGATGACAGTCTCATTAATTATGACGTGAAAATGACAGTGATGCGTTCAGGAGCCCAACCCAGGAACTCATTTAGATTCTCATCCGTCCAGCTTGTTGTGGAGTCAGGTCTTCCTGAGGGTCTCCTGCTTATTGGACCACCTGAGGAGGCGTCCGGGCTTTTGTTGACCAGACGTTGTGTTTGTGGCAGCAGGACATTAGAGCAACAGGACCAAGCTGCACTTGAGCCTCGAGCTCCAACAGTTGATTTATTTAAGGTTTGATCACATCCGACCGTAGTGTTGTGTTCAAGACCACCTAACCCCAGACCGAGACCAGAGTGTACCAAGACCGAGACAAGACCAAGACCTCAAATAAAATAAATAAAATATACAATTTCATTATAAAATATTTTTATAACAATTACATACTACAACTTTAAGTTTGCTTTTGAATGAATGTATGAGCTTTTAAACATTTTCTAAGCTACATAACAAATAAATCAGACGTTCAGTGGCCTGACTTCATGTGATTCAACAATAAAATGACACAACTGTTAAACTGGAAGCAGTTTCATCACATGACAAGTCTTAAAAAACTGGACAAACACTCTTCAGAAGTCTCAAGACCAGGGACAACCATGTAGTTGCATTAGTTTCAACTATTTTCATTGTGTTTTAAATAGCAGAATTTTATAACTGATGATTTGGCAGACATCTTCTCCTGCACCCAGACAATCACTTCTCATTTTCTTGGAGTGACCAGCAGTGTTGAGGTTTTCAAGCCCGAAAATCTGTAAAAAACCAGCTCATAAGACAAAAATCTGTTAAAGACAGTGAACGCACCACCACGTGCCTGGCAGGTATTTAACCTTACGAACTTTAAAGACAGTGAACGCCCCACCACGTGCCTGGTTATGTATTTAACCTCACGAACGTTAAAGACAGTGAACGACCCACCACGCCCCTCTGCTCATTTGCATATTGAGAAGTTATTTGTGTCACAGCTGAACAACAAAGCAGCCAATCACAGCCTGTTTGACGTAGTTTTGTTTAAGGTGTTTGTTTGGATTTCAAAGTCTTCATAGAAACATCTGATCTGCTGAAAGTCCACGAGTCGGTCGGACAGTGTTGTTGGTGGGACAGTGTTGTTGGTGGGACAGTGTTGTTGGTGGGACAGTGTTGTTGGTGGGACAGTGTTTTTGGTGGGACAGTGTTGTTGGTGGGACAGTGTTGTTGGTGGGACAGTGTTGTTGGTGGGACAGTGTTGTTGGTGGGACAGTGTTGTTGGTGGGACAGTGTTGTTGGTGGGACAGTGTTGTTGGTGGGACAGTGTTGTTGGTGGGACAGTGTTGTTGGTGGGACAGTGTTGTTGGTGGGACAGTGTTGTTGGTGGGACAGTGTTGTTGGTGGGACAGTGTTGTTGGTGGGACAGTGTTGTTGGTGGGACAGTGTTGTTGGTGGGACAGTGTTGTTGGTGGGACAGTGTTGTTGGTGGGACAGTGTTGTTGGTGGGACAGTGTTGTTGGTGGGACAGTGTTGTTGGTGGGACAGTGTTGTTGGTGGGACAGTGTTGTTGGTGGGACAGTGTTGTTGGTGGGACAGTGTTGTTGGTGGGACAGTGTTGTTGGTGGGACAGTGTTGTTGGTGGGACAGTGTTGTTGGTGGGACAGTGTTGTTGGTGGGACAGTGTTGTTGGTGGGACAGTGTTGTTGGTGGGACAGTGTTGTTGGTGGGACAGTGTTGTTGGTGGGACAGTGTTGTTGGTGGGACAGTGTTGTTGGTGGGACAGTGTTGTTGGTGGGACAGTGTTGTTGGTGGGACAGTGTTGTTGGTGGGACAGTGTTGTTGGTGGGACAGTGTTGTTGGTGGGACAGTGTTGTTGGTGGGACAGTGTTGTTGGTGGGACAGTGTTGTTGGTGGGACAGTGTTGTTGGTGGGACAGTGTTGTTGGTGGGACAGTGTTGTTGGTGGGACAGTGTTGTTGGTGGGACAGTGTTGTTGGTGGGACAGTGTTGTTGGTGGGACAGTGTTGTTGGTGGGACAGTGTTGTTGGTGGGACAGTGTTGTTGGTGGGACAGTGTTGTTGGTGGGACAGTGTTGTTGGTGGGACAGTGTTGTTGGTGGGACAGTGTTGTTGGTGGGACAGTGTTGTTGGTGGGACAGTGTTGTTGGTGGGACAGTGTTGTTGGTGGGACAGTGTTGTTGGTGGGACAGTGTTGTTGGTGGGACAGTGTTGTTGGTGGGACAGTGTTGTTGGTGGGACAGTGTTGTTGGTGGGACAGTGTTGTTGGTGGGACAGTGTTGTTGGTGGGACAGTGTTGTTGGTGGGACAGTGTTGTTGGTGGGACAGTGTTGTTGGTGGGACAGTGTTGTTGGTGGGACAGTGTTGTTGGTGGGACAGTGTTGTTGGTGGGACAGTGTTGTTGGTGGGACAGTGTTGTTGGTGGGACAGTGTTGTTGGTGGGACAGTGTTGTTGGTGGGACAGTGTTGTTGGTGGGACAGTGTTGTTGGTGGGACAGTGTTGTTGGTGGGACAGTGTTGTTGGTGGGACAGTGTTGTTGGTGGGACAGTGTTGTTGGTGGGACAGTGTTGTTGGTGGGACAGTGTTGTTGGTGGGACAGTGTTGTTGGTCGGACAGTGTTGTTGGTGGGACAGGCTGTGTCTCAATTCAGGGGCTGCATCCTCATGAGTGCGCATTTGTCGGCCGCATACGTCATTGCCCCGCGCGGAGGACTGTCCCAATTCGAAGACTCCTCCTCATGCGGCCGAGGAATGCGGCCTACTGGGGGGGACTTTCTGCGTGCAGGGTCGGGGCTGCTGCGTGTTGTTGAGTCATCAGCTCGTTCTGAACAACCTCAGCGCGAATATTCATTCAACCTTTATTTAGTCATCTCAAACAACCTCAGCGCGAATATTCATTCAACCTTTATTTAGTCATCTCAAACAACCTCAGCTCGAATATATCTCATTAAAATTTAACTACAGAAACGACAAAAAAAATGTGTTAGCTGAATATACAGTATATTAGTGTTTCTGAGTTTACTGTTTTTGAAGAACTGATTACAAATCAGATTATTTTACACGTGCGTAGCAAGGATTTTCTGAGGGGCAATCTTTTAAAACCCAGAGTGGACCTACAAAATGCAAGTTGTCCAGTAGCTCAGTTGGTAAATCAACCTGCGATTGGTGCAGAGATGCTTTTCTCGAAGCTGGTTCGAATCTCACTCGGTACGGTTAAAACTTATTTTACGTTTGTCTTTTATTGGATAAAAAAAAGAAGGAGTTTCACAAACTCCTTCCTTTTAATCTCAGTCCTCATTTTTTTATCCAATAAAAGACAAACGTAAAATAAGTTTTAACCGTACCGAGTGAGATTCGAACCAGCTTCGAGAAAAGTATCTCTGCGCCAACCACAGGTTGATTAACCAATTGAGCTACTGACAACTGGCTCTTTATAGGTCCACTCTGGGTTTTAACAGATCGCCCCCTATAAGCTGATTTGTAATCAGTTCTTAACAAACATTAAACTCAGAAACACTAATATATATACATGTATTCAGATAAATAATATATTTTAGTGGCGTCCCTTCTCTTTCCACACACACAAAGCGCGCACACAAGAACTTCCCACCCACTTCAAGAGACCGCCCCACCCACTTCAAGAGAACGCCCCACCCACTTCAAGGTCGGCATACCTGGGTCCTCATGAGGACGCAGCCCCTGAATTGAGACACAGCCACAGTGTTGTTGGTGGGACAGTGTTGTTGGTGTGACAGTGTTGTTGGTGGGACAGTGTTGTTGGTGGGACAGTGTTGTTGGTGGGACAGTGTTGTTGGTGGGACAGTGTTGTTGGTGGGACAGTGTTGTTGGTGGGACAGTGTTGTTGGTGGGACAGTGTTGTTGGTGGGACAGTGTTGTTGGTGGGACAGTGTTGTTGGTGGGACAGTGTTGTTGGTGGGACAGTGTTGTTGGTGGGACAGTGTTGTTGGTGGGACAGTGTTGTTGGTGGGACAGTGTTGTTGGTCGGACAGTGTTGTTGGTGGGACAGTGTTGTTGGTGGGACAGTGTTGTTGGTGGGACAGTGTTGTTGGTCGGACAGTGTTGTTGGTGGGACAGTGTTGTTGGTGGGACAGTGTTGTTGGTGGGACAGTGTTGTTGGTGGGACAGTGTTGTTGGTGGGACAGTGTTGTTGGTGGGACAGTGTTGTTGGTGGGACAGTGTTGTTGGTGGGACAGTGTTGTTGGTGGGACAGTGTTGTTGGTGGGACAGTGTTGTTGGTGGGACAGTGTTGTTGGTGGGACAGTGTTGTTGGTGGGACAGTGTTGTTGGTGGGACAGTGTTGTTGGTGGGACAGTGTTGTTGGTGGGACAGTGTTGTTGGTGGGACAGTGTTGTTGGTGGGACAGTGTTGTTGGTGGGACAGTGTTGTTGGTGGGACAGTGTTGTTGGTGGGACAGTGTTGTTGGTGGGACAGTGTTGTTGGTGGGACAGTGTTGTTGGTGGGACAGTGTTGTTGGTGGGACAGTGTTGTTGGTGGGACAGTGTTGTTGGTGGGACAGTGTTGTTGGTGGGACAGTGTTGTTGGTGGGACAGTGTTGTTGGTGGGACAGTGTTGTTGGTGGGACAGTGTTGTTGGTGGGACAGTGTTGTTGGTGGGACAGTGTTGTTGGTGGGACAGTGTTGTTGGTGGGACAGTGTTGTTGGTGGGACAGTGTTGTTGGTGGGACAGTGTTGTTGGTGGGACAGTGTTGTTGGTGGGACAGTGTTGTTGGTGGGACAGTGTTGTTGGTGGGACAGTGTTGTTGGTGGGACAGTGTTGTTGGTGGGACAGTGTTGTTGGTGGAACAGGGTTGTTGGTGGGACAGTGTTGTTGGTCGGACAGTGTTGTTGGTGGGACAAGCACTCGAGACCGGTCTCAATACCACTTTTTAATGGTCTGGTCTCGGACATTGAAGACCCTGGATTTTATTTCAAGTCCACAGCTGTGTAAATATCACTGCAGCACCAGATCAGTGTCCAGTTTATTTGTTGACATCTTTGTTTTTATTGGATACAAAACGTGCTGGTTCAAATCCAAGTGATGACGTGACTCATTGCTAAATACATTTTTTTGTTAGTGCTGTCACGCCCACGCTCTTCCATTTGCACACGTCCCTCCCAGTGTGGACAGATTGGAAGGTTTCGCTGCCAAATGGGTGGTTTTCATTTTGATTTAACTGGGAACTCTGGGAAGATTTTTGTTGGATTGTTGCATTTTGCCACATACTGTATTGTTAAATGACCTTGACGTGTACTGATGTGTGATCACGTTCAAACAGTAGCCTACAATTATTGTAACTATATATTGACTGGGCAGAGTTTTGTCTGATGTGCTGGTTTTTAAAGTTCGTAAACTTAAATACCTGCCCAGGCACGTGGTGGTGCGTTCACTGTCTTTAAAGTTCGTACGGTTAAATACCTGCCCAGGAACGTGGTGGTGCGTTCACTGTCTTTAAAGTTCGTAAAGTTAAATACCTGCCCAGGCACATGGTGGTGCGTTCACTGTCTTTAAAGTTCGTAAGGTTAAATACCTGCCCAGGAATGTGGTGGTGCGTTCACTGTCTTTAAAGTTCGTAAGGTTAAATACCTGCCCAGGAACGTGGTGGTGCGTTCACTGTCTTTAAATTCGTAAGGTTAAATACCTGCCCAGAAACGTGGTGGTGCGTTCACTGTCTTTAAAGTTCGTAAGGTTAAATACCTGCCCAGGAATGTGGTGGTGCGTTCACTGTCTTTAAAGTTCGTAAGGTTAAATACCTGCCCAGGAACGTGGTGGTGCGTTCACTGTCTTTAAATTTCGTAAGGTTAAATACCTGCCCAGAAACGTGGTGGTGCGTTCACTGTCTTTAAAGTTCGTAAGGTTAAATACCTGCCCAGGAATGTGGTGGTGCGTTCATTGTCTTTAAAGTTCGTAAGGTTAAATACCTGCCCAGGAACGTGGTGGTGCGTTCACTGTCTTTAAAGTTCTGAAAGAAACTGGAGAACGTAAGGTTCCACAGATCCATCCATCCATCATGTATCCCTCCATCCATTCACCATTCATCCATCCATCCATCATTTATCCCTCCATTCCTCAAACCATCCATCCATTCATCCTTCTATCCATTCATCCATCTTCCATCCATCCATCCATCCATCCATCATTTATCCATCCATCCATCATTTATCCCTCCATCCATTCACCATTCATCCATCCATCCATCCATCATTTATCCCTCCATCCATTCTTTATTCATCCCTCCATCCATGCATCATCCATCCATCCTTCATCCCTCCATCCGGGCGGCCGTGGCGTAGTGGTAATGGCAGTCGTCCCCCGATTGTAAGGTTGGCGGTTTGAATCCTGGTTCCTCACACCATGTGTTGTTGTGTCCTTGGGCAAGACACTTAACCCAGAGTTGCTCCCGGTAGGACTGGAAAGCACCTTGCATGGTAGTCTGCTGCCACCGGTTTATGAATGTGTGTAGCATTCAATGTGTGTAGCACTTTGAGATTTTCACTAATGAAAAGTGCGTTATAAATTGAATTAATTATTATTATTATTATTATCCATTCATCATTCATCCCTCCATTCCTCAAACCATCCATCCATTCATCCTTCTATCCATTCATACATCTTCCATCCATCCATCCATCCATCCATCCATCCATCCATCATCATCATCATCAACTTTATTTATATAGCACATTTTAAAAACCACAGGGTTAACCAAAGTGCTGGACAGTAACACAAAAGACAAGTGAACTAAAACGATAAAAAACAAAACAAAAGCAGCATATAAAAATAAAAATACATGTACCAGTCTCACTGCATGTGAGTTAAAATGCCATAAAAGATAAGATCACGTGTTAAAAGTCAAGGAATAAAAGTGTGTTTTTAAAAGAGATTTAAAAACAGGAAGAGAGGAGGCCTGTCTGACACTCAAAGGTAAGTGTCCATCATCCATCCATCCTTTATCCCTCCATCCATTCATCACTCATCCCTCCATTCCTCAATCCATTTATCCATTGATTCATCATCCATCCTTTCATCATCTATCATCCATCATCCATCCATTCATCCTTCCAGCCATCCAGCCATCCATCCATCCATCTATTATCCATCCATCCATCCATTCCTCCCTCCCTCCATCATCCATCCATCCTCCATCCATCCATCTTTCATCCATCCATCCATCCATCCTCCATCCATCCATCCATCCATCTTTCATCCATCCATCCATCCATCAATCCATCTATCCATCATCATCCATCCATCCAATCCCTCCCCCCTCTCCTTCATGTGTTAATTGAACTACAGTAAAAGTGAACAACAAGTTCTGTGTGAAGTTTAAATTCAACTTGTTGTGAGTTCAGTGACTCATTCAGAGTGAATGAAACATCTTCTTCACTTCAACTTCATGTAAAACATCTTCAAACCTCTGATTTTCTACTTTTTCTCTGAACGAAAGTGTTAAAAGACAAAGATTTTAAATATTATATATATTATTTAAATTATTTTTTAAGTTTTCTGTTCATGCAGGGATAAAAAGTTTCCCAAAGGAAATATGTTTGTCATGTTTTTCTGCACGGGTTCACGTGTGATAGACGTGTTCAGCTGAACAGACTAAATGTATTAATGTGTAGTTTATACACAACATTACATTTCATGAACACAACTGACTCAATGTATTTGTTGCTCAGAAATAAATCAGTCGTTGTGTTACATTGTACTTAGAGCCAGGTTTATTTAAATGTACTGTATAGTATTATGTATTAAATGTATTTTACATTTTAAACTCAAATGTCATCTGCCTTTTTATTTCATGTTAATTTAACACTCTTGTTTTATTTCTAAATGAAGAGAGTTAGTTGTTCTGCGTGAGTCGCTGTGCAGGAACGTTGAAGAAAAGAGAGAATAAATCACTTTTCATTCACTACAATTGAAATTAAAGAATCTGAAACAAATTTTTAAAAGTTTGAATGAGTTTGGTCCAGGTGGAGACAGACTGGAGGATCTCAAGTAAAATTAAAATGATTTATTATTTATTAAATCAACAAAACAAAGACCGACAAGGCAGCAATTCTTACAAAACACACAAGAGGGAGCCAAGAAGAGACGATTACATGAAGACAGAGGGTGAGTGGGAACACCTGAGTGATGGATGTGGGGAACAGGTGTGAGTGGGAACACCTGAGTGATGGATGTGGGGAACAGGTGTGAGTGGGAACACCTGAGTGATGGATGTGGGGAACAGGTGTGAGTGGGAACACCTGAGTGATGGATGTGGGGAACAGGTGTGAGTGGGAACACCTGAGTGATGGATGTGGGGAACAGGTGTGAGTGGGAACACCTGAGTGATGGATGTGGGGAACAGGTGTGAGTGGGAACACCTGAGTGATGGATGTGGGGAACAGGTGTGAGTGGGAACACCTGAGTGATGGATGTGGGGAACAGGTGTGAGTGGGAACACCTGAGTGATGGATGTGGGGAACAGGTGTGAGTGGGAACACCTGAGTGATGGATGTGGGGAACAGGTGTGAGTGGGAACACCTGAGTGATGGATGTGGGGAACAGGTGTGAGTGGGAACACCTGAGTGATGGATGTGGGGAACAGGTGTGAGTGGGAACACCTGAGTGATGGATGTGGGGAACAGGTGTGAGTGGGAACACCTGAGTGATGGATGTGGGGAACAGGTGTGAGTGGGAACACCTGAGTGATGGATGTGGGGAACAGGTGTGGGGAACACCTGAGTGATGGATGTGGGGAACAGGTGTGAGTGGGAACACCTGAGTGATGGATGTGGGGAACAGGTGTGAGTGGGAACACCTGAGTGATGGATGTGGGGAACAGGTGTGATTGGGAACACCTGAGTGATGGATGTGGGGAACAGGTGTGAGTGGGAACACCTGAGTGATGGATGTGGGGAACAGGTGTGAGTGGGAACACCTGAGTGATGGATGTGGGGAACAGGTGTGAGTGGGAACACCTGAGTGATGGATGTGGGGAACAGGTGTGAGTGGGAACACCTGAGTGATGGATGTGGGGAACAGGTGTGAGTGGGAACACCTGAGTGATGGATGTGGGGAACAGGTGTGAGTGGGAACACCTGAGTGATGGATGTGGGGAACAGGTGTGAGTGGGAACACCTGAGTGATGGATGTGGGGAACAGGTGTGAGTGGGAACACCTGAGTGATGGATGTGGGGAACATGTGTGAGTGGGAACACCTGAGTGATGGATGTGGGGAACATGTGTGTTTGGGAACACCTGAGTGATGGATGTGGGGAACATGTGTGAGTGGGAACACCTGAGTGATGGATGTGGGGAACATGTGTGTTTGGGAACACCTGAGTGATGGATGTGGGGAACAGGTGTGAGTGGGAACACCTGAGTGATGGATGTGGGGAACAGGTGTGAGTGGGAACACCTGAGTGATGGATGTGGGGAACAGGTGTGAGTGGGAACACCTGAGTGATGGATGTGGGGAACAGGTGTGAGTGGGAACACCTGAGTGATGGATGTGGGGAACAGGTGTGAGTGGGAACACCTGAGTGATGGATGTGGGGAACAGGTGTGAGTGGGAACACCTGAGTGATGGATGTGGGGAACAGGTGTGAGTGGGAACACCTGAGTGATGGATGTGGGGAACAGGTGTGTGTGGGAACACTTGAGTGATGGATGTGGGGAACAGGTGTGAGTGGGAACACCTGAGTGATGGATGTGGGGAACAGGTGTGTTTGGGAACACCTGAGTGATGGATGTGGGGAACAGGTGTGAGTGGGAACACCTGAGTGATGGATGTGGGGAACAGGTGTGAGTGGGAACACCTGAGTGATGGATGTGGGGAACAGGTGTGAGTGGGAACACCTGAGTGATGGATGTGGGGAACAGGTGTGAGTGGGAACACCTGAGTGATGGATGTGGGGAACAGGTGTGAGTGGGAACACCTGAGTGATGGATGTGGGGAACAGGTGTGAGTGGGAACACCTGAGTGATGGATGTGGGGAACAGGTGTGAGTGGGAACACCTGAGTGATGGATGTGGGGAACAGGTGTGAGTGGGAACACCTGAGTGATGGATGTGGGGAACAGGTGTGAGTGGGAACACCTGAGTGATGGATGTGGGGAACAGGTGTGAGTGGGAACACCTGAGTGATGGATGTGGGGAACAGGTGTGAGTGGGAACACCTGAGTGATGGATGTGGGGAACAGGTGTGAGTGGGAACACCTGAGTGATGGATGTGGGGAACAGGTGTGAGTGGGAACACCTGAGTGATGGATGTGGGGAACAGGTGTGAGTGGGAACACCTGAGTGATGGATGTGGGGAACAGGTGTGAGTGGGAACACCTGAGTGATGGATGTGGGGAACAGGTGTGAGTGGGAACACCTGAGTGATGGATGTGGGGAACAGGTGTGAGTGGGAACACCTGAGTGATGGATGTGGGGAACAGGTGTGAGTGGGAACACCTGAGTGATGGATGTGGGGAACATGTGTGAGTGGGAACACCTGAGTGATGGATGTGGGGAACAGGTGTGAGTGGGAACACCTGAGTGATGGATGTGGGGAACAGGTGTGAGTGGGAACACCTGAGTGATGGATGTGGGGAACAGGTGTGAGTGGGAACACCTGAGTGATGGATGTGGGGAACAGGTGTGAGTGGGAACACCTGAGTGATGGATGTGGGGAACAGGTGTGAGTGGGAACACCTGAGTGATGGATGTGGGGAACAGGTGTGAGTGGGAACACCTGAGTGATGGATGTGGGGAACAGGTGTGAGTGGGAACACCTGAGTGATGGATGTGGGGAACAGGTGTGAGTGGGAACACCTGAGTGATGGATGTGGGGAACAGGTGTGAGTGGGAACACCTGAGTGATGGATGTGGGGAACAGGTGTGAGTGGGAACACCTGAGTGATGGATGTGGGGAACAGGTGTGAGTGGGAACACCTGAGTGATGGATGTGGGGAACAGGTGTGAGTGGGAACACCTGAGTGATGGATGTGGGGAACAGGTGTGAGTGGGAACACCTGAGTGATGGATGTGGGGAACAGGTGTGAGTGGGAACACCTGAGTGATGGATGTGGGGAACAGGTGTGAGTGGGAACACCTGAGTGATGGATGTGGGGAACAGGTGTGAGTGGGAACACCTGAGTGATGGATGTGGGGAACAGGTGTGAGTGGGAACACCTGAGTGATGGATGTGGGGAACAGGTGTGAGTGGGAACACCTGAGTGATGGATGTGGGGNATAACTGCATCAACACAGAGTTTGGAGTTTTTATGAATTTTACATCACTAATGTATAAATTCAAACACTGCACACAGAAATAAATCGTTAAAATTGACCTAATTTCCATTAAAAGAAGAAGTGAGCTAAAACTTGATGTTGAGTTATTTTTAAATCAGATTATGAGAGGATCATTAATTATAATCTGTCAGATCTAAAAAAAACTAAGTCTGGTCCTCTGGACATTCAAAAAACAAAACAAAATAAATAAATAAAAAATGAATGTTTTGAATGTCCAGAGGAGCAGACTTAGTTTTTTTAGATGTGTCTACCTGGATCATTGAGCAGCATCAGGGTGTAATCTGTCAGACTAATGGAATCTCAGCAGAACACGAACTCTCACATTCAGTTGTAATAAAACTGTGGTAAATATTTAAATTGACAATTGGAGACAAGGCACTTGGTTTGTAATCATCCATCCTTCAGTGAGGGGGGGTGGGGGGGTACTAGATAGAAAATGATAAATGTTGTGCTGTAGCTTTAAAATGAAAACAATATAGAAATTGACCAAAATAAATAAAGAACTAAAAATAAACCCTAAAATTACTACATATAATTCCATAATTATCTTGTATCTGGCCACACCGGTTGACCAACTGTCTCAGTCTTATATGCAAATCCAGCCCAAGGTGTGTTGTGTTGTTGTCGTGCTTTCTCTTTGCTCACAACACGACTCTGTCTTCACACTCATCCAGACCTGAAGAGCTCACATTGAACTATTCCTGTTGTTTGTGTTAACGCTGAAGTGTGTGAGTGTGCTGCAACGTTCCAGTGATTACATTAAATAACTGCATGTAGTCATGATGATGACGACGATGGAGTTTTTACTGATTGATCATTATTGTGATGTAAGAATCATAGGAAAGTGACGTCATTAAAAACAAAGCAGTTTTAAAATGACAAAGTTTATTTGCCTAAATATCAGTTTAATGAGTTAAATTATTCACAAAAATAATCTGTTTTAGGTCAAACTCAGAAATAACTTCTTAACAGCAACTCGTCGCAACAATAGACCCAGTTTGATAAACAATTACTTTCTTCAGCTACTTCGGCTCAGATTTAAAAATCACTTTGGACATTATTTAAAGAGCAGCTCTTTCATTTAAACTGGATCACCCGGACAGAGAGGAGAAATGACTTCACTTCGTTAGCTCCAGATCTAACGTGTGTGACATCAGCTCTTAGATCACTTTGAGATTTTTATTAATGAAAAGTGCAGTATAAATTGAATTCATTATTATTATTATTATTATTATTATTATAGATCAGGAGCTCATGTCACATACGTTCAACCGCTTGTAGGATCTGGTTCTTTCTGTCCTGATCCAAACCTCATGAAGGTGAGGGTTGGAACACAGACAGACCAGGAAATCCAGAGCTTTGACTTTCCACTCAGCTCTTTCTTCACTACAAAAGACCAAAGCAACACCTGCATTACTGAAGACAATACATCAAAGGTCATGCTCAATAATCCAGGTAACAAGAATCCAACAACAACAAAAAAAAGAGAAGAGAACCCTTTCAGATGACCTGACAGATGACCTGACCTCAGTTCATCCATCTCCGCTCCATCCGCCCACCACTCGTGAACAAGACACCAGTGGTGGAGGAAGTACTGTACTCAAACACTGTACTTAAGTAAAAGTAGTACAAATTAACAGACAAAAATGTACTAAATGTAGAAGTACAACATTAACGTTTTTACTTAAGTAAAAGTAAAGAAGTACTGTACCTAATGCAATGGTCTACAATATCATTAAGTGCACGTACAGTATGTATATTTTCTGTAATACATTAATAGTGTCGAGTCATTTTAATGAACAATACTGCAGATAATACATGTTTTCATTGTGTTTACTCTGTGACACAGTTCACACTTGGACTTGTGATTCTGTGTCAGAATTTCAGTAATGACATGCAGAGTTAAATGTCATTAAGCAAAACAAGAAAGAGGAATGATTTTACCTTTGAAAGTTTTTATTAACACAAAGTAAAACCAACGCGTCATTTTAACTGCAGTAAACATGTTTAAGTTAAAGTTGTCTGTCTGAAAAAAGGAGCATTAGACACAACTAACAATGGAACATCTGATCATTTCAACTCCAGTTTGTATGGATCAACAATGAACAATACTTTAACTTCCTGACACCTTTTTCAAAACTTGGACCAGAGTGTTGAGACATTTGTAGAAATATCTTGTCTCCTAACATCCATGAACTGACACATTTTAATATTGCAGCAAGAATTTATTGTTCAAGTTCAGAAGAAGTTGTTTTTCAAAGTGTTTTGAGTCCAGTCTGGCTCTTTAGGGAGAGAAAATCTGTCCTGCTGTACTGAACAGTCTTTTAATAATCTTTCAATAATCTTTCAATAATATTTTAATAAGGCCATGGGTGGTGTGTATCTTCTGGCTGACTCTCCGTGGTGGAATCCATTGTGTGTGTGTGTTAGTGATGCTGTGGGTACGCCCAGCTCAATGGTGAATGTACTAGAACATACATCATTGGTCCAGGCGGGTCTAATGCTACCTGTCCACTTTGCAGTGATTCAATAGACCAACTCTCCTCTCACCTTTGATCACTTTCAAACAAATAAAAAAATAAAAAAACGCAATGTGAATGTAAGTTGTAGAATGTGAGTTTTCTATTTGTACTGCTTGTTTTCTATCAGACAGATATGATTTCATCCAGCAGAGGGCACTATTAGAGAAATTAAAATGAGTTAGTTCAGCAAGAAGAATGTTGTGGTTGATTGTGTCAAAAGCACGTTTCAGGTCAAGGAACACAGCACCCACAAAGCCGCCCTGATCTAGAAGCTGTTTTAGATTTTCCAGAAGGTAACAGGTGGCTGTCTCTGTAGAGTGATACTTCCTAAACCCAAATTGCATGGGATGGAGAGAAGTTGGGCTTTTATTTAAATGCTCTGTTAACTGCAGAGCAACCCATTTCTCTGCAATTTTCGAAATGATTGGCAAAATACTTAGGACGATAATTCTCTGGGGGTTGCAATAGAGCTTTTCCTTCGTTTACACATATCCCAGGAAAATTTTGATGAATGTGGGAGTCAGTTGTTGATTTATCTTCAGGCAGACTGTTATTTTTCATCAGCTTTGAGTTCTGCTGGTACTTTGGATCCAAAATGGACAGATTTATGTTTATGTTTATTAAATTTGTTCTTTTTTTTTTACAAAAGAAACACAATATAAGATAATCCCATAAATGATAACGTACAAAATATAAAAAAATGAAAGGTAGCAGAAAGAAGAATAAATCTTATTATATCTGCCCCTTTTTTCAAACAATCAGATTAAACAATAAGTCAGAGTCAGAGTACTTTTATTAACATTGCACAAGTTTTCACCAATACAGCGTGAATATGTACGCACAGTCATCCTGAAGGGGGGTGAGTGCGCAAAGCTGCTGCCAATTCAGACCACATGAGACGAATCACATTATGTTCTTCAGCGCGGCCTCTCTCATCCGTATCGGGATGAAGGTCAAAGGTGTGAAACAAGGAAAGTACCATAAGGGTCACAGCGTTGGTATTAAAAAAATGTATCACATTTTGTCTGCCAAGACACCACATGAGACAGTAAAAACCATACCATAAGCACATTTAAGACAGTTACATGTTGCATTTTGAGACTGAGGCAGGGAGATTTCTGTCCATGAGACATTCCAGATAGCAACAGTCTGAGATGTAACCAGCCGGCCTCCGATAACGCTCATAGAAAAGTTCTCC
>JBBPBX010019455.1:16295-27843 GCA_038048925.1 Garcialebias charrua | reverse complement strand
ATATATGAACAACTAAATTTGAGATCAAATGGACTTTTCTTTGACCAAGTACCTTTTAAACTAACACCACTGCTTCAATGGACTCAGTCAAATAATCTTCATAAAGTCACAGCCCATGACATATTAAAAAATATAATACAAAATAATATATTGTAAAAATAGAAATTAATATGTAAATCATGTATTCATTGTTGTCAAATAATTACTATTATTAATTTAATTGTGAATTTTGATAGATCATAGTTGATAAATGAGCATTATGTGTGAAAATAAACAGTTTTCCCAGTGGGACAGGTGCCAAGCGTCATATTTCCATCCGAGCGTTCGTTCTCTCTGCTGACTGCTCCAGATATGAGTCATCAGTGTCAAACACCACACACGAGTGCCACTTTTAATTAATCGGAGCACAGAAAGCTGAGAAAAAAAAGCCTAAAATGTAACGTTTTTTTTTAAAGCAGATGCATTTGAAAAAAAAAAAAGATTTATATGCTTATCTTTGTAATATGTGAAGTTTTAACAAAATCTTAAAGGGTTTTAACATAATTTTAGATACTTAATGTAACTAGATTTCCTGCAAAAATGCAGTGTGAATGTTCTTTACAGAACTTGCTGAAAAACAGCTGAAATTAGTTAAAAGCATGCTGAAATGTAGCTGAAACGGAAGAAGAAGCCCAAGTTAGGAGAATAAAGCAGATTTTTGTTGATGAATTGGGTTTACTGAAGCAGAAATGAGCACACAAATTAGGAAGTTAACTAAAAAAGTGTAAATTAGCACAAATAAAAAAGCTGAAAAGTAGCTTAAAATCAGAAAGAAACAGAAAAGAAGGAAGTGGAAGGAGCTGAAATGAGCACAGAAGCATGGAAATCGCTGAAAAAAGTTACATTTAGCACAAAACAGCAAATAAGCTGAAATAGGAGAAAAAATGAAATCAGCATTAAAAAGCTAAAAGGAGCATAACACGATGAAGTTAGCAGAAATGACTCAATTAGGCTGAAATGAACACACAAAAAAACTTGAATTGATCTGAAAACAGCTGAAATTGGCTAGGTTTTTAAAGTACCTGTAAAAGTAGAAAAAGTATAAATTAACATAAAAAGGCAGAAATGATATGTCTGCTGAAAGAAGCAAAAACTAAAACTTGCAGAAATAAGCTGAAAGGAGCAAAACAAGCTGAAATTATCTGAAAGTAGCTAAACCTTTTTTAAATTTGCACAAAGACACTGAAAGAAGCTGAAGCAGAACAAAATGTGAAAGGAGCAATAAAATGTTGTAAACACATCTAAAGATTTGAAGGATGTGAAATGAGCTCAGTTAATTTTCTTTGAGAAAAAAAATGGCAGAAAAGGCTAAATATTTCAAAAAGCTAAAGTTGCACCAAAACCAAAAGTCTCCTGAATGAGCTGAACGTTTTGATGTTTGATTTGTTGAAACATCACAGACACTGTGGAACGAGAAAGATGCAGAAAACATCAGAGTCAGAGAATCTTTATTGTCATTTGCACCACATGTGGTACATGTGATGAAATGAGATTATGTACACAGGGTCCCAGTTACATCCAACAACAAAATGTAAAAGAAAAACAGTATTAACATCTAAGATATGAACTAAGAAAAACATAAACTAAAAAAATACACTAAGCCCTAATATCATAGAAAAACACTACTCCAAGCAGCAGCACGAATATGAGTCTGTATGAGCAGATGGTCAGGAATGAAAAACAGCAACATGAAACAGATCAGCAGCAACGTGATGTGATATTTCATCCCACCACCGCTGTATCATCTGCAAACTTTACAATATGACAGCCTGGATGGGTGGCTGCACAATCATATGTGAGCAGAGTGAACAGGAGAGGGCTCAGCACACATCCCTGTGGAGAGCCAGTGCTGAGGGTTATGGTGGAGGAGGAGAAGTTGTGGATCCTCACTGACTGAGGTCGGTTTGTTAAAAAGTTGATGTTAAAAACATGATCACAACAGAGAGAATGCTTCATAAACATTCACACAATAAAATAATTATGTCCTGAAAACAAAGTAATAATCAGAGAGGATGATAGTGACACAACAAGCTGCATCTCCTTCCTCCTCCTGCAGGTCAGTCAGAGTGACCGGCTCGTTCTGCTCCTCTGCTGATGTTCATTAGGAAGTCACCGGCCTCCTCCTGCAGCTCCCGGCCCTCCTCGATGCTTTATTCATCACAGGAGGAGGACGTGTGCTGTCTGGACACATTTACATACAAATGAACTGAGGAGTCATTATTAATGCACACACGCAGCATCCTCTGCTGCTGCGTCACTAACTATAAAGGCGTCTTGCTTCGGCTGCTAATTCAAAGAGTGACCTGGAAGTGAGCCGCAGCGCAGCAGAGCTTTGTGCTTGATCGCGTCGACTTGCTTACACGCGACCCTGCTCGTGAGTTTACAGCAGGCAGGAGGTTTCTGCTGCCTCGTCTTTGTTTTGTTTGTGGGTTTGTTCCAAGTCAGAAAAGAAGCTGAGCTGCTTCTCCTGCTTTGCATAATAAGCCAGCACGAGCCGAAGCCAACAGGCCGCTGATTCACAGGTGAGTGTTTTTAGAGCTAATGTATCAGAGCCGAAGCTGCAGTGGAAGAGGTCACTACAGAACCAACATCTTCTTTATTTTTCATGTATGAGTCAACAGATGTTTTAAAAGTAATCAAATAAAACATCATTGTAATTAAGATGAGTCAAAGAACAACAAGACAACTGTTGTACAAGAGATTTGGGAAAAAAAAGAAATTCTGCTGCTGTAACCAGTTATACAATTTAAAGACCATTTTTTAAAGTCAAGTCAACTTTATTTAAAACAGCAGCTGTTACCAAAAATATCATGGAGATATGAGGGTGCAAGGTCAGTAAGGCACTTAGAGGTAAGCAGGATCATTTCAAATCAGTTCTGACACACAGGGAGCCAGTGATGGGAGGACAAAACTGGTGAAATATAATCAAACCTATGAGTTCCGGTTAAGAGCCGAGCTGCAGCATTTTGGACGAGCTGAAGGAGTGAAAGGGAGACCTGACTGACCTCAGTAGACCTGTTGATTAGTAATAAAGGCATGGACTAGTTTTTCAAGCTCAGATGGGGTCAACACGAACTTAAGCTTAGCCATCTGCTTTAACTAGAAGAAGCTTTTCTGCAGAACAGAGTTAATCTGTTTATTAAACGAGTCCAAAACCATCCTGAGGTTTGTAACAGACTGCTTAAGATAAGGCTGAAGGGAGTCAAGGTTTACAGGATCAGAGCAGTAGAGCTAGGGCTAAACACAATGACTTCAGTCTTCTGAACATTAAAACTTTAAAAACAAATTGAAGCCATCTATGTCTTGATGTCATCAAGACATTTTAACAGAGGGTGAATGAGCAGGAACTATTAGGATTTAATGGCAGATAAATCTGACAATCATCAGCATAACCATGAAATAAAAGATGCTTCCTCAGTATAGACCCCAAAGGAAGCAGATACGGTGAAAACAGATGGGGTCCAAGAAATGAGCCTTGCGGGACCCCGCAGGAAAGAGGCACTGAAGCAGAGGCACATTACCAACATTAACACAAAAACTCCTGGTATGTAAGAAGAGAGGTAGTTTTTTTTTGTCCAAGGAGGCGCAAAGTGACGAATCCTGGCGAGTGGGGGGAGCAATTTCTTTTCCACCACTAGCTTCAATAGCAGAGCCAGTGGGTGACCAAAGATGGTGGCCGTCTTGGATATTCATGTGGCATCTCAGTGACAGGAAACATTCTTACACCTGTAAGTTTGACACCTCTTATTTTACGTTATCACACTCACAACCATCATGGATGGACGAACGGTGGGTCCACTTCCCCCTTTTCGCTCTGACGGGGGACAATAGATGACATTGCAGCAGCTGAAGGGGAACTCAAACGTGACATCTAGAAACATGATGCACTGAGGGAGGAGAGGCTGATGGGATTTAAAGGCTTGGCCTGATGAACATAAACATCTGGCATGAGGAGAACTGAGGAGCAAGAGTTAAACAGAAAGACTCGACTGATGACACAGAACTCAACAATAAAACTCCCTGAAGACAGGATTATTTCAATGACAAGATCATTCCCTGCTGCATGTTTAGGATTTGCCAAATGATTTACATGTGATGCACTTTCTAATAGAACTCAAACTCAAACCCCCGGCCTGAACATTATGAGACCACGACACAAACCACCACCCAACTGCACCCTCTCACTGACAAAATGATCATTCTGCTCCTGGATTACTACAAGTTTATAAAAAAAGGACATGACAGCTAAAGGAAGAAAAAAAGCCGGAGAAAGTTATCACCGCATATTTATTTTAGGTAAAACTAAAAGTTTTTACTTAAAAAAATAAAATAAAATAAAAATTACAATGAAAACAGGAAATCATTTTAAACACATTCAGCGTCAAAACCGTCTGCTATAGCAAACATTCCCCACCAGAGGGTAGCAGAACTCAATACATCATCTATCATACATACAACAAAGAAAGTTAAACAAAATCTAATCTTCAAACTGAGTCTAATTGAAAACATTAATATAATAAATATCTGACATCACATTATTTCAGCAGGTAAAACAGTATGATCATGACATCATACAGTACACGGATGGTAAAAAGAAACAAATATCCTTCATAAATGTCTCTGCCTGAACAACAAACACAAAAACATTTTATATAATTTACCACAATAAATACATTTTATTAAAAATGACAGGTAGTGTAATGTTGTGTCCATTTAAATTTAAATGTCAGAATGATACAGAATGAAAACGGTCTTGAGACCATCCGCTGACCCATCACTGTCAAATCCTCGAAACATAAATAACTATCTGGTTTTAGGCTCCATGATGCTTTTTGGTTGATTCATTTAAACTTGACTTTTTTAAACAAATGAGAAAATGAAGTTAAAATACAGTCTAATAAACATGCAGATCATATTGTCTATTCTCATAGCACTTGGTTCACTTTATGTATTTTATTTAATTAAAGTACAAATGTTACCTAAAAATAAGATGTTTTTTCAAACATCTGACCTTTTAATGATGCAGATTCTTAAAGCAAATAAAAAGAGGGGGATCAATAGTTTTGGGGCCACTACGTGTTCAGCATGAGCATGAACACATGACGGCAGCATTTAATCGCTGCACAGGACGACATTTCTGTATTTCAGAACAGGTTCAGGTGGAAACCTCACACTGAAGAATCTTTAATGTGTTTGTTTTAAACAGTTCCAAGACGAGAAGACAACAAAACTAAAAGCTTCTCAGAAAAAGAATCGCCTTGTTCTCAGTGAGAGCTGCGGATTCTCCAAGAACAGAGAACAAACATCAGCCCACCTTCTCTCTGAAGGCTTTTTAATGGCAGAGATAATTATCATGGGCCTCAGCAGAACACACGAGGCTGTAATGACTGTATTTAACCACTCTGAGCTCTTACGATGATGACACACCATCACAAGCTTCCTCTAAGCATCATCTGCACAATGAAACAAACAAACAGCTGGCGAAGAAGCTGCCAACGGCGCTTCTGGTCCAAAACTAACTTCAAAGAAGTTTCTGGTAAGAAGTCTGCATGTTTTTATTGTTCTTCACTCTTTCTTTGTGCGTTTAGGTTCATACATACACTTAACTGTTAGCAAAATAACTTATGAACCACTGAATTATATATGTCCATTAAAAATCATTAGATGTACAACTGCTTAGTTTTTGGAATTGTCTATTCATGATGAACTTTAGCAAAAAGATTATTGATTAATGTATTAGCTCATGTATGATGTTTACAACTCTTTCATTTCTCATTATGAGATGATCTCAGTCTCTGGCTTGAAATGCAGCAGGTGAGAAACATTCGGGACATCAGGTTATCGTCTGCATACCATTGAGCCAAACATGTCCCCAAAAAGACTGAGAGGAGAAGGAACAGGAAGACATCGAATCCTCAAAAAGACTGAGAGGAGAAGGAACAGGAAGACATCGAAGAAGCTCTCCAAACCTGTGGATATCCTAACTGGACATTTGTCAAATCAGCAAATGAAAATAAAAAACTCACAACAAAACAGGCAGAACAAAATAAATAAATAAATAAATAAATACAGGTAGTCCTCGGGTTACGACGGCCTCGACTTGCGACGTTTCGCGGTTACAAACGCTCTCCCATTGAAACGCATTGTTCGAGTTACGTGGTTTATGCACCTTTACACCAAAAAATACAGTACCGAAACTCAGCGGAAATTTACAGGAGGGAGGGGGGAGAGAAGCTGACGCAGTCAGTGGAAACTTACAGGAGACCTCATTGTTTGGACAGGCAGACCGGAGCAGAGGAGGTTAGGAGGGGTTATTATGCTAACAGACCTTACTGTAAAACTCTAGACCGCTGGACCGCGCATGGAAAAATACAGGATACCTTATTGTTTGGAGCGGAGGTTTATGAGGTAGAGAGGCTACAGCTGAGCAACGAGCTAACACGCTAACAGACCTTGCTGTAAACGCTGTGGACCGCGTGAAGTATCAGGAAGCTGCAGAGCTCATAGGTGCACGAGCTAACATGCTAACAGACGGAGGAAGAATTCACCAGCTCCAAGTAAGAAATTAACTATTTTTTCCCTTCAATATGGCTCTGAATGTATGTGTTTTTTAATAACTATGTAGGGTAATGTGTTAGGATAGGCTAAGTGCTTGGTAAAATACAGTACTGTACGTATGAGGTGCCGTTTGGACGTATTTTCCGACTTACGTCGATTTTTGAGTTACAACGCGACGCAGAAACGGATGTCCGTCGTAACCAGTGCTGGACTGGCCATCGGGCATACCGGGCAAATGCCCGCTGGGCCGTCGGTGATTTTTGGGCTGCCCGGGCGGTCCTGTCATGAACCAAAAAAATAAATTATAGCTATTTTTTTGTCAATCGCGACGGCCGATTGGTTGATTTTCTTGAACGACATCGAGCTAATCCAATGAAATCTCTCAGCACTCTTTGGCGGCCCGACCAGCCCCTCCCCTTTAGACCAATCAATCAGTCATACACAGAGAGGAGAAGACGACATGGAGAGCAGCAAAAAGCGAAAAGGAGGCGCCGAAAAAAATAGGATTAAAAAGAGACAAGCCCTTCAGGCAGATGCTGCAAAATGTATAAAAATAACCCAGATGTTTGCTGGTGGCTGTGGAGCGGCCACCTCAGCAGCAGCAGCAACAGGTGCCGACAGCGGAGGTCTGCAGGTGGATGAGGCAGAGAAATGGCGACAGGACACCAACAAGACACTGTTTGTTATGTTATCTTAACACAAAACAGGAATATATGGCTGATGGAAAAATAAAGTTTCTTTATAGAATGGTTGTTTGAGATTTTTAATTTCTGTGTTCCTGTTGTTACAATACAGAGCCATCAGGCTCTCTGATGGTTCCTCCTTTTTGAGGCATGGTATGGTATGGTTTCCTATAAATACTGTTTAACAAACACCATTATGTCATCTTAATAAACTATGATTTTATTCTAAGCACCTTGTTGGGTCAAGGGAAAACAGACATAAATACAAGCAATATCTAAGAGTGATTGCTGTTAGCACATCTTGCTCTGACTATAATCATTCTGACAGGGTGCCATGATAACATGGGTCATCATAGAATTACTGACTTAAATAAAAAAGTATCTTTTCATTACAGTTTGCAAGCACTGTCACAAGAAATTTGTTTCCATTCACGAGCGTCATTCTCTTTCCATCAATACCTGGTGGGCCACTCTGCTCAAAATGCCCGGGCCGATTTTTTGTCCCAGTCCAGCCCTGGTCGTAACCCGGGGACTACCTGTAAATAAACAGTGTCATCCCATGCGTTGCTGGAGTATCTGAGAAACCCAGAAGGATTGTTCTCCAAACACAACATCAGGTACATGTCAAAGCTAACATGACCCTCAGACAGAGGCTGGTCCACCCTGAGGACCAAACCCAAACTGAAGTTCAGCGCAGCGAGGAATGTTCAGAGCTCTGTAATGGAGAAACCAAAGAACCAATCGACAGACGCGTGGCCCAACATGGGCGAGCCGGGACTCTAACCTGCATGTGAACCAAAGACTTGGACCTCCAGACGTTTCTTGAACTGATAAAACCTCCTGGATGGGGAGCAAAACGTCTTCAGCCACAGAATAGTTGAGACTTTTTTTTGGATTTACAATTGTTGGAGAAAAATATTCTCGCTTGCTTTTACTTACCATATTTTTCAGACTATAAGGCGCACTTTAAATTGTTTTATTTTCTCAAAAAAATAAATAAAAAATACAACAACAACAGCGAGCCTTGTAATCCGGTGCACTTTATGTATTAATTCTGGTTGTGCTTACTGACCTCGAACTGATTTCATGTGGTTATTGTGAACGAGTTGAATAAAGTTTGACTGATCTGACTGTTTTGTTTTGAGTAATGTGTCAGGCTCTGTCCCTGTCTGTTTCTTTATGTTAATTTGTTCCCCTCCTGTCATACTTTGTTATTCTGAGCTTTGTGGTTTCTGTGTATCTCATTCAGTCTCTGTCATTTCCCACTCACTCCTCAGTCTGTCTCTGTGCTCAAGCCTTCAGCTTTGTGATTACTGGTTTAGTCACAGAAGAAGTTCAACTTAGTTCGACTTCTGGAAGAATTTTTATATTCTGAGTGACCTCTGCTCTGATTTTCAGACACATGTGGTTTAAATAATGACAAAAAAGGAAAGGTGGCAGACCAAATTAAAATAAGACTCAGATCAAAACAAAGCTGCAGACTCCTGCTTTGCATGAGAGAAAAAATAAAACAGTATTCAGAGAAGGATTCCTCCATGAACTATTAAACAATATTTGTGGACTAATGAGTTAATATTCAATTATTGGAGCTAAATGGAAATTTTTCGGAGCAGACGAAGAACAGAGAAGCTCCACTGGCCTCTCAGCTCTGACTCTAATTAGATCATCTTCACTCGTTTGATTTTAAGCTTCTCTGGTTTAATTCGTTCTGTTTTCCAATTCAAAATCTTTTACTTGAGCCATAAAATTACAAATAAGTAAAAAAGGAAATATCTCATTGCCTTAAGAATCATTATAAACACTGAAACTGGACAGTTCCCTCAACTGCCTAATAAATAAAAACTATTTTACCTTTAAAAGTGTAAGGAAACAATTTCACATCTGTTAGAATAATCTTTCAAGAAAACAACCTCTGAAACAACACAAATATATTTGTTGTGGTCCCCGAGTTACGACGGAGTTCTGTTCCTACGCCCGTTAGTTATATATACAGTATATATATATATATATATATATATATATATATATATATATATACATATATCTTGCCACTGCAAGACACCATTATTCTTGGTCAGTGGTGGTTTTTACAATGTACTCCACACAAGTTATACACCACAGTGACCTCCCAAGAAATCCTTCCATGGAGGGTCTTTTTTGTCTTTAAGTTTCACCTTATTAAAGGCCTTAACACATCTTTGATATGATGCATTTTCATTTGCAGAGTCCAATGATGTCCATACTTTACTATCTTTCTCCAGCAGGGGACTCAGAACTTCACAGAATAGATATGAGCCTGATGCACAGCTGTCAGTTTTGCCAGCTGTTAAGAGCCCATCAAACCATACAGTTATTCTTTGTCCTCTTTTCAAAGTCAAAAAAGTCAAAGTCAGCTTTATTGTCAGAACTGCAATATGTACAGGACATACACAGAATTGAAATTTCGTTTCTCTCAGTCCCTCGGTGCAACAGTAACTATTTAAACATTGAAACACTGAAACATATAATAATAGACATAAGCATAAAATAGTAAAACTGTGACACTGTCCTGAGTTTTTGCATAATGGTATAAGAGTATAGCTCTTTTAAAACTTATCCAGCATCAGATATACTATTTGAATGGAGCATACTTCCAGTCTTGCAAGAGCGATAGATTTGTCCATGTCAGCTCCAATCAGTTCAAGAAGTTGAACATTTGTCACACCCTTGCTCTGTAAAAGTCCAGACATTAATTTGTTCCATGAATAGCATCAACAGGATCCCTTAAGAATAGGATCATCAGTAACTAAAATAAAGATGTAGAAATCCCAATTTTTCCTGCTTCCATTAACTTCCATGTTTTTTAACACATTTTCATAAAAATATGACAAACCATTTGTACTGCTCCTTCAACAATCAATGACAAACAATGATTTTTCCCCCCAAACCCTACGTTGCTGAAACAAATGTTTTCTGGAGCCAGTTGTCTCCACAATACTTTTTGGTCCCTATACAATAAACTTTGCAAAAAGTATAGCCTGAAAGCAGTGTATACAATTTTTTTTTTTTTTTTTCTTTCGGCTTTATTCCCTGCGTTAGGGGTCGCCACAGCGAACTGGTCGCATGAAGATTTGGCAGTTGTTTTTACGCCGGATGCCCTTCCTGACACAACCACAGACCACCGAGCAACCACAGCCCTCTGTGTGGAGCAGAGAGCTGATATCTAGGGTTCCCGGGGGAGCAGATGGTGGGGGTTAAGGGCCTTGCTCAAGGGCCCAGAGTGGGGCAGATGAGGGTGGATACAAGTGTGACCGCTTCACTTATCCCACCCACATCTTTGATGTTGTCGGTACCGGGGCTTGAACCGGCGACCTTCCGATCACAAGCTCACATTCTTAACCTTTGCGCCACCACTCCCCTAAAGCAGTGTATACAATAATACAGCAAAACGATGCCACAGTGTATAAGCTTCCAAATTATTGATAAGTGTGTGCCCCCTGTGGGACAGTCTTGGTAAAAGCCAATGCCCTTTTTCAAAATGTCTTCCGTTTTATCAGCCACACCTTACCAGTTTGTCATAACCTTCACACGATTGCCTAAACGAACATCTAAACATTTAAAACTATTTTTACCCACTTCAGTTCATCATGTAGTCTGGGCTCATCTCCTTGCCATTTACCTATTAACAATATTACTCTTGCCCTAACTTATTTTAAAATATGATTTTTTGCCAAAACCTCCACTATTAGTGGTTAACTTTTGAACATCAGCATCATTTGTTACAGCCATAACAATATCATCTGCATATGCAGAAAGAAGCAACACAAAATGCTATATTAATTGTACTCCATTTAATTGTTTTCCTGTCTGGCATAACGTAGGTTCAATACTAATTGAATAGAGCCTACCTGACATGGCTAAACCTTGGAAAATCCCTCTAAATGGAGCACTTAAACCACCATTGACCATTGAAACACTTCCAATGTCACAGTAGAGTGTTTTGATCATAGCAGTTAAACCAGGGCTTTTTGCCAAACGCCTCAAAAATATTCCAGGATATTGACAGGATGATCTTTATTTTGCTGGATTCATAAAGGGGGAAAACAGTAGTGTGTATATTTGTCAGAACTAGTCGCCGTCGTCGTCTCTTTAATAAAGGGTAAGTTTATATATATGAGACTAACCTGAATATGTATACAGTATACAGTATATATAAAGCATTGGTTATAGGTGTTTCAATAAAATAACTAACCAATGTTTTGTATTTTTTTTATGTATAGAAATAAGAT
>JBBPBX010019455.1:0-16277 GCA_038048925.1 Garcialebias charrua | reverse complement strand
TATACAGTATACAGTATGTAAAACATTGGTTAGGTGTTTAAATTAAATAACTAACCAATGTTCTGTATTTTTTATGTACAGAAATAAGATCACTTTAAGGATGGGGTTATTTAAATTGCTGCTACTTCCTCAAAACTTAGCACTGAAGCTAAACTGTTGGTGCTGGTCAAAAACCAGAGACAGTAACACCAGAACAGTATCCAACAGAAGAGAATGCTGCGCTGTGCATCTGTAGAGTAGAGCTTCAACACTGCAGTTCAGAAACAACAAGTCAAGCTTCTGTCTAAACTCGGTCAGGATGTCCTCAGATATTTATGCCAAACCAGATTTGTCTCATAAGGTGAGATTTACCAGAAAAACTGAAGACGACAGAGCAGAGTGGCAGGAGACTGATGTGTGTATCTACGAGTCAACAGAAGATATTGAGAATAATACGTTTTCACAGCCACAGGAAGAGGGTAAGTATTTATAATAATTCCATGTCAGTTTAGTAGGTTTATGTTTTAACGGGCTTCCACTCAAGGTCAAATCCTTTTAATAATTTGATTTTGAAAGAGTTTTTCACGTTTTATTATATTGCTGGACTGCTGTAATCTTATGTATGTCAGTATCAGACAGGCCTGACGATCATTTTTTAACACAAATACAAACAGTTCAGCAAGAATCTTCCCAGAATTTGCCTTATTTCACATTCTCATGGCTCATTAATAAATATTTTAAGATTTTACTGATTTAAAATTTGTTTCTTTGTATCCATCCCAGGCTGGCACACAGAGGAAAAACAATTGTTGCACAAGAGACAACAAATGTATGCGATTACCTGTAGCTTCCAGTTTTTTTAGACAGGCTTCAAAATTGCCTGATCTAAGGTGTGATCCTAAAAAAAAATAAAAAAAAAAAAATAATAATAATAAATAAATAAAACTTTAGAAGTCAGCTTATTATTCAGCTTTTCTTATTTTACTGGTTTTGGTACGTTTTTATTTTTATTGTATTTTAAGAATTGTGCATTTTATTGATGCTCAGGCTACTTCAGTTCTATTTTATCATTTCTAGTTAAAAATACTTTGATCAATAGCAAAAGTGTTTTCAAAATAAACTTATAATTTGACACATTTAAAATATTATTTAGGCATGATGGATGAACTCAAGTTTTGCTCAACTTTCTAATTTATGCTTCTACAGGACAACCAATTCAGAATCAACGTGCAGTCAAGAAACAGACTGTCAGAAGTGCAACACTGTGCAAAGGAGTGCTGTGTGCTGTGGTGTTAGCTGCGATCATTGCATCATGCATTTACTGTAAGACAAACCTCTAAAACACTTGTTCACATGACATCTTTTAGTCACACATATGACAAACTACTCCACAGCTATGAAATGTCGATGCAATTTCCACCTAAGAGTTTCTTTCAAACAAAGATGATTGTTGTTCTTTTGACTGTTCCTTCTTCAGGGGTCTCCACAGCGAGTCATCCTCCTCCATCTCTCTCTGTCCTCTGCATCCTCTGTCCTCACTCCAACTACCTCCATGTCCTCTCTTAACTGCATCCATATATCTCCTCTTTGGGCTTCCTGGACACGTCCAACCCATCTCAGTCTGGCCTCCCTAACTTTATCTCCCAATTGTGCAACCTGTGCTGTACCTCTGATGATCTCATTCCTAATCTTATCCATTAAGAAGAACCTCATCATCTTCATTTCAGCCACTTCCATTTTTTCCTCCTTTCTTTATGTCAGTACCATTGTTTCTAAACTATACAGCATAACTGGTCTCACCACTGTCTTGTAAACCCACTTTAAAATACACAGAGCATGGAGGAGAAATGCAGGAGGGAGCTTTCCCCTGCACTTGTGGACTGCACACTGGTGCAAAATAATTTAAAATAATTTATTTTAAATAAACAATCTATGGCTCAACAATCAGTCAGCCAATTACGTCATTTCTAATCTTACTTTGAAAAACCACGATATAGCAAATCCATGATAAACAAACCGCAAATACTGAGGGACTACTGTAGTCATGTTTTGACGTTATCAACTTATGTCCAGTTTGCTTAAAAAACAAAAAGGCGTATTTCATCATACGGTAGTTGAATGCTCTTTTGGTTGGTAAATAGTACTTTTAAATTTATTGGGGTTCTTTTTCATCAGACACACTGATAATAATGATTAGTTTAAAAAAAAAATCAAAGAAAAATAATGCTGTTGTTAATAAAATATACACAGTCAGAGGAAACAAACAGAACAAATAGGAACAAAGGATTTATGGAAGAGAAAAGAGCATTGTATTACCATTATCATGTAAAGCAGTGAGTGCAAGCATAGCACAGGTGAAAAGAGGAGCAGCCTGTTGAGCCTCCAGTGTCAAGTGTTGGATTAGTTTTGTCTTTTTTATGCGAACTCTTGGAGAGTCATTTTAATTTTGGGCCGACAGAAACAAATAGGAATCTGACATAAACAAGAAGCTGTGACTACTTCTGGATACAAATATAGATAATATTGCACAAGACCTCTTTGGTGAATAAGTGCCCAACAAGCTGGAGGCAGACAAACGGCGAACTGCTTTTCGTACTTCTTCTGCTGGACTCTAAAACTCAGAATGAGACACTCAAAGAATAACTATGGAGGGTGTTAAATCTAAAGATTGTGCCATTAGTTAGCAAGCTGTTGCTCAGCTGACGAAAAAGCAGAACATGAAGTAGTGAAACTCTAGCAACAACCGGGACATTGCTATTTCAATGTAATGCGCGTTATGTGGGCATGTGATGCTGACAAAGAACAACGGTGCTGCTAAGGAAATTAGCTATTAAGCTAATTTTCACAGACTTCATAATACTTGTACTTATTAAAAAAACAAGGAAGGAAGATGAGACCATCTTTGTGTACTGAGGCCTTCCACCTGCTACAGTTTGGACCTTTCCTAGTTTCGGCCTGATCTTCAACCTGATACAGCCTGGATCTCTACTAGCTTTGCCTGGCCTTCCATCTGCTACAGTCTGGAACTTTCCTAGTTCTGGCCTGGCCTTCCATCTGCTACAGTCTGGACCATTCATAGTTTTGGCCTGGCCATCAATCTGCTACAGCCTGGACTTCTGCTAGCTTTGCCTAGCCTTTCATCTTTCACCTGTATATCTGCTGGCATCTACCTGGCCTTTTACCTGCTACAGCTTGGACCTCTGCTAGCTTTACCTGGCCTTCCATCTGCAAGAGCCTGAACCTCTGCTGGCTCTTTCTTGGCCTTCCATAGTGTGGATCTCTACTAGTTCCAGGCTATCCTTTCTGTTACAACCTGGACCTCAGTAACATTGTCCCTGCTAGGTTACCTATAGCCATTGGCCCTGTTTGGCAACTTTGGCCTGTTAATTAACAGCCAGGTATTAACTGTATCCTCCAGCCTTTAGCCCAGCTAATAACCTTCGGCCTTATTCCAACTTGGTTGTCCCCAGACAGTGGCCTTGACATTGCTAAGACATTTGGTTTTGTGGGTAATCTTTGATTAGGTACTCTTTCAGAGATGAAGATGTTCACATCCTTAATAGAGAGGAACGATGGTTTGAGAGAGGAGTAAAGGAGGCCATCTTTGTGAAAAGAAACTGTCCATCATTAAACAGGGGTGGAGGACTCCGTGCTCAACTGTCCCCCTCCTACAAGGCTGTTATTGCTAGTATCACTCAGCCCTCTGTGAATAGCAAACAACCATCAGTGTGCTAATGACCCATTGTTAAGCTGATGGTCCTCCTTAATCATGTGAGCAGCTGGTTTTGGCTGTCAGCAGCAAACTGGTTGATCCACTATGATAAGGTGCTATTTATAAGACAGAGCTCAATACAGCTCCTCAGACTGAAGAAGTCTTTCAGAGGAAAGAAAAAATGTTTCTACAATTTTCTTGTTTTGTGAATGTCCAGAGGACCAGACTTAACTTTTTCAGAGTTATCTTTGATTACTGTATTTATTATTGTTATCTCTTGATGCATACTCAATAATCCAGGTAGAAAAATCTAAAAAAGTTAAGTCCGGTCCTGTGGATGTTCAATAAACGGCAACAAAAAAATAATTGTAGAAACGTTTCATATGTCATCCAAAAGACTTCTTCAGTCTGAGGAGCTGTATGACTGAGCTGAATACAGCTCAGACAAACTACGCTGGACAAACGTATCACTCTGCTATTTGCTTAGTTACAAATGTTCCTTAAAAACACATCATTGTCAGTTCTACTCGTTTTAAATGGCATTACCTACACACTCAACGTGATATTCATTGGTTTACCCTAATTTAAGATGTTGCTGGGTTATTCACCTCCATTTTTAACTCAGCTACTGCAATTAGCACCAATTTCGAAGAATAACACCTGATCCTATCAGTATTGGTGGTTAACAACTTAACAGACTAACTCTGGCTCTGTGGCTTTTGCCTCAGCTGCTTCATCTGACTGGAATGAACTTTTAAAAAAATTTGGGTCTGACCTCATGGTCTCCATTTCTACTAATAAAAATTATTTAAAAGCCATAGTTAAAGATACAGTAATGGCAAATGTTTTCTTACTTAGTAACGTTGTCTTTTGACTTTGACAATTAACTGTTTCGAAATATAAATTTTGTTTTTCTTATGTATTGTGTCCCTTCCCATGACCCTACAAGTGGTGTTTGATAGGTCAGCACTGTAGCTAAGAATTTGTTCTTAGTGTTTGCTAAATTAAGGTGAAATTAAATGAAAGACTGGTGAAGTATATCATGAAAACTGAAAGTTATGCACCATAACTCATGTTCCCTGAAGGAAGGGAACGAGGTGCAACATAAATGCTATGGGAAATTGCGCTCCGCACGATTACCTGAAGGAATACAATCACGCCTTTACGTCAGGGGCGTCAGCGTCACGCCAGAGACCCCGCCCTCTGGGTATTTAAGGTGCTGACGCCCATCCTACTTCCTCCAAAATGCACTTCACCAAGCTTTCAGCATTGAAAAGGGCCAAGTATGTTGCACCTCGTTCCCTTCATTCAGGGAACATGAGTTATGGTGCATAACTTTCAGTTCCCTTATCAGTCAGTCACTCGGTTTAACATAAATGCTATGGGAAAGTAATTCATTCACGCCCTTGAAATGCTCAGTAAAATGCATCCTAGTGTGAACGTCCGCCTTTATTCAATAGGCATCTCAAGGCCGCTTTCTACTGTGTGTTAGAAAGGACAGCCTGAGTGACATCACACGCAGTAAGGTCCAAACTGTAATGCTTTGCAAACGTTTTTGTAGAGCTCCAGTTCGCAGCCGCACAGATGTCTGCAACTGGTACACCCTTGAACAATGACCACGAGGTGGCCAGGCCCCGAGTGGAGTGGGCACACACTCCAGAGGGCACCTGTTGACCTTTGCTACTGTATGCCCTTTTTATGGCCTCAGTCACCCAGTGTGAGAGACGCTGCTTTGATAGGGCCCTTCCAGTAGCTGGGGCCGCAAAGCACACAAACAGTTGGTTTGATTTCCTCCATTCAGCTGTTCTCTGCATGTAAGCACTTAAAGCCCTCACGAGGCAGAGAGCCTTCAGCCTTTTCTGTTCCTGAGTGAGAACAGGAGCAGGAGGAAAAGAAGAGAGATCAAAGTCCAGACTTCTGGGGTTCAGAGTCAAGACCTTAGGGATATACGTAGGATTAGGCCTTAGGGTGACCTTCGACCCGTCAGGGGCAAACCTAGTACACATTGGGTGCACAGACAGAGCATGGACACCCACACGTTTCGCCGAGCACAGAGCCAATAGCAGAGCGATCTTATAAGATAATAGATCTATCTTAATGCCGTTCAGTGGTTCGAATGGGGGATCACAGAGAGTCCCCAAGACCAGACTAAGATCCCATCCAAGGGTCAAGATCCTGCTGGGGGGTCTCTTCCTTAGCATGCCCTTCATAAATCTTATTATGAGCGGGTGCGCGCCAGGCGTCCTGTGCCCCCAGCCCTCGTGACAAGCTGAAATAGCTGATAAAAACAACTTGATGGTTGAGAAAGAACGATCTTTCTCCAATAGGTCTTGAAGAAAGGTGAGGAGCTGGACCAAGTCACATGAATAAGAAATAATATTTCTTTCCATGTACCAAGCTTCAAAAATACGCCATTTCCGGGTGTAGAGAGACTGTGTTGACAGCTCGGGCGTTTTGAATGGTATTTACCACGTTCTCGGGCAGGCCTGAGGCCTCCAGTTTGTTCCTCTCAGCCACCAAGCTGAGATTTGCCACAGTTCTCAGCATAAGCGGCGAGGCTTTTCCTTCTGGCAACGTGGCGGGTCCCTGGAGAGGAGCAGGTGGCGGAACCAGCTCCTCCTCGAGGGTCCTGATTTCTGTGGCCCCTTGAGGGCCAACCAAGTTAGGGAGAGGGCCCTCCTGCAGATGTACCTCCATACCTCTCTGACCAAGAGTGTTGGGAGGCAGAAGCAAACTGCTGTCATTAATAGGCAAAAGTGGAACAGAATGCTTGTTTTTCCTCTTTTTGTGATGAGTCATGTTTTGGAGTGGGTGCAAGTTCTGGATGCGAGCAGACCTCCTGACTCCAGCCCGCTTCATGGTTGGGTCTGGTTCTCTGGTCCTGACAACATACCTGGTCGTGTGCTGAAGGACTGTGCAGGGGAACTCGCAGCAGTCTTCACGGACATCTTTAACATCTCACTGAGCCAGGCCATCGTCCCCACCTGTTTCAAAGCCACCACCATCATCCCTGTCCCAAAGAAGGCAACGCCCGCATGCCTCAATGACTATTGCCCAGTAGCACTCACCCCCATCCTGATGAAGTGCTTTGAACGGCTAGTCATGAAAAGCATCACATCTGTCCTCCCTGCCTCCCTGGATCCCTTCCAATTTGCATACCGACCTAATCGCTCAACCGACGATGCCATCTCCTCTGCCCTCCACACAGCTCTCACACATCTGGACACGAAGGACTCTTATGTTAGAATGCTGTTCATCGACTTCAGCTCGGCATTCAACACCATCATCCCCCAACAGCTCATCCTTAAACTGGACAGTCTGGGGCTGAACACCTCAATGTGTAACTGGCTGCTAGACTTCCTGACCGGGAGACCACAGACAGTACGGGTCGGGAGTAACACATCTAGCACCATCACATTGAACACAGGGGCCCCACAAGGATGTGTGCTGAGCCCCCTTCTATTCACCCTGCTAACACACGACTGCACACCATCATACAGCTCCAACCACTTCATCAAGTTTGCGGACGACACAACAGTGGTGGGTCTCATCAGCAACAACGATGAGACGGACTACAGGAACGAGGTGAGCCGCCTGGCCTTGTGGTGCGGACACAACAATCTCACTCTCAACGTGGAGAAGACAAAGGAGATTGTTGTGGACTTCAGGAAGAGGGATGCCCAACATGCCCCTCTGACCATCAACAGCACCGCAGTGGAGAGAGTAGACAGCACCAAGTTCCTGGGAGTGCACGTCTCAGAGGACCTGTCCTGGAGCAGAAACACTGCATCACTGGCCAAGAAGGCTCACCAGCGTCTCTACTTTCTCCATAAGCTAAAAAGGGCTGGAGCTTCAACCCCCATCATGTGCACCTTCTACAGGGGAGCCATAGAAAGTGTACTGACCAGCTGCATCACGGTGTGGTTTGGTGCATGTACTGCATCCTGCCGCAAGAGCCTCCAGCGCATCGTGAGAGCAGCTGAGAAGATTGTCGGCACCTCCTTCCCCTCACTGCAGGACTTACACAGCAACCGCCTCACTCGGAAAGCCCTCTGCATGGCAGGTGATCCCACACACCCACTACACAGCTGCTTCAGACTGCTGCCATCAGGGAGGAGACTGAGGAGTCTCCAGGCTCGAACCAGCAGACTGAGAGACAGCTCTGTTCATCAGGCAGTCAGGATGCTAAACACTCTGCCTGCTCTGCCTCCCCTCCCATTTGAACTGCCTTAACACAAAAAACTTTCTCACACATTACCACACAACACAAAGATTTTAACACTGGACTCTGTGTCATCAAACGGGTTATTCACTAAACTCTCGGTCATGTGCTCATTCAGTTTGCACTACTTCTCATATTTGCACTAATGTTTGTATTACATTACTGCCTATAGTCATACTACTGTTTACATTCACTGTTTACATTTATTAATACTGTTTACATTTATTACTACTGTTTACATTTATTACTACTGTTTACATTTACACTACTTTTATATCTACACTACTGCTGATACATATACAGTATTCTCTGACTAGCCTTATTTAAGGATGCCCAATGTGCCTTATGTGCCTTACTGCATATGCCACTTTGCCTCTATACCAACATCAACTACCTCATACATATACTGTGTACATTAACTCATATGCTGCTTTGCCACTCTTTGCAAATGTCAATGCTAGAACCTTCAGTTTATTTTATAGATATACTTTTTATACTTTTTATACTACTATGCAAAAACTCAGGACAATTACACTTTTATTATTTCATTTTATGCTTATGTTCATTAAATGTTTTAGTGTTTTAGTGTTTAAATGGTTACTGTTGCACCGAGGGACTGAGAGAAACACAATTTCAATCCTGTGTATGTCCTGTACATATTGCAGTTCTGACAATAAAGTTGACTTTGACTTTTGACTTTGGTTCACTGGTCTCCGGCCTCATCAGTGCCCTGGGGCCTGATGAACCTACAGGGGGATGTGTTTCACCTGATTGGGGGGGGGGGTTGTTTAAGAATAGAACTGATTCAGTACAGCAAGTGTGGTCACACGCTGCAGGATCATTGCTTGAGCAGGGCATGTCGCCCACTGAGGATAAGGGGACAGTTTCAGCAGGCGGATGTGAAGCTGTCCGAAATAGTCCTCCGTGTTGAACAGTTTTTTGTTTGGCTGGTGACAGAAAGTCCAGTCCCCTTCGATTAAAGGGAAGAGGAATCTGATTTAGCCCTGGTGCCATTTCTGCTCTGCATTGAGTGTTTACACATACTGCAATGTCATCACCACTTCCTTTGTGAACGTGTGACACTGGTTTTGGCCTGTGGGCTTCTGTCGTGACCCCCCCGTCACTTACTGGAATCCATTGAATAGGAGCTGGTGGCCAGGAAGGTGGGTTGCCAGGTTCTGTCGGCGCGCCCCCTGGAGCGCGGACGTGTCACAGGTTTGTTTGATTTGTGTATTGCCAGCCCCGTGGTTTACAACGGGTCGGGGACTGTAGCATGTGACCCCCTTCACCTGTCTCTGTGAGGACTGGCGGGCCTGTTTGCAGGCGCCTCTGGCACTGTCTGTTTCAGACAGACCTGAGACACTCAGCTGGGGCTTTTTGATTAGGCTAACATCCCGTGAGCCATGAGGGAGGGGGGGAATGATGACCCTTGCCCTTTATGTCGGCTGGAAGAGCAGAGGGGACCGTGCTGTTGATGTTACTGTGTTGTTGTTTTTTTTGAGTCAAGAAAACAGAGAGGGTCTGTTTTTTGAGCTTTTTTCGTGCTTAAGTGTAACGACATATTTGACTTTATGTCACTCACAGCAGGAAAAACATGATTTGTGCGTAAAACAAAGTCACCAGCTTTTTGTACCATGTTACAAATAAAGTCTGGACGTAAAAAGGTCATTTCCCGTACCGCGTGGGTAGGTGATCCTGTAAAGTTAAGAAGAGGGCCTGGTTCGTCTGGCCCGTTTCTGTCTGGCGTCCCGGTTCGCCGAAGAGGCCCTGTGTCGGACCGCCTGGCAGGGAACAAATCTGTTTTTACTCCAGGCGTGTTCGGCCCAAGGTGGGTCCGGCGGTGGTCTCCGCCGGTGCTCGGCCTCGTATGCCGGCCGCTTTTGCGGTGGGACACGTGTGGTTGAGTGGTGTCGAGGCTGCGGGGTTCTGCTCCCAGCTGACTCCCTGGGGGGGTGGGGGAGCTCTTCTGGGGATGCCTACCCAGAGAGTCTCAGCCTGTTTGCGCCTCTGGTCCAGTCTGGTCTGATTTCGATCCAGAGCTTTTCCGAATAATTCCATCGGCTCTATAGAGTGGTGCAGAAAAGGAATTTTCTGTCCCTCCGGGAGGTCAGTTAGGATCATCCACAGATGGCATTGTGCGATGACCACCTCAGCCATGCCTCTGCCTTGTGCAATAGCTACTGTCCCCATCATGCGGAGCACAAAGTCTGTTGCCCTGCGGGCTTCTTCCAGCACGTCGGCGGCAGCCTGTCTGTCCATCGTTACCTGGAGCTCCTGCAGTTTTTCAGCCAGGTATGCCTGCATCATGGCGGACACATTCATTGCGCGCGCCGCGAGGCCCTGAGCCCTGTAGCATTTCTCGAGCAGAGAAGTCGAGGCTCGACAGGCTTTGCTGGGCAGAGTTGGTTTAGTCCCGGATAACCTGGGAGCCAGGTGAGATACCAGCGTGTCCTCCATTTGTGGCACGTTGGCTATACCCGCTCCATCCATCCCATCCCCGTTGAGGAACTGCGAGAGCGGCAGCAGCATGGGAGCCCTAGGCTAAGTCCAGGTGCGAGTCAGCTCCTTGAGGAAATCCGGAAAGATGGGCATTCTTTGCCTCGTTGCGGACTGCTGCTTTGAGTAAAAATAATTTCCTGCCAACCTCGTGACTTGTTGACGAGGTGGAGGCTCTGGCCATGGGATCTGCAGTGTGTCCGTTGCTCTGCGACACAAGTCGAACAGAGCAGGGATCGAAAAGTCAGTCTCAGGGAGCACAGGCGCCGGGGTGCGAGAGAGGTCTCCCCCCTGTTCGTCATACTCAACTTCGGCGTCATCCGCAGAAAATTCACCTGAGGCTGAAATCGAGATCTCGTCCTCGTTCATCAAGCCTTGAGTGTCAAAGTCGACTGTTAAAGCCCGAGATACACTGAAGCAGACTCCGTATACGCGCGTATACGGACGTATACGCGCGTATACGGAGCCGCTGCTACACTCGGCTTTCGTTCTCGCGTAGATTCTCGTGTTTTCGCTCCAAATTCTAACGTCATTTCCTCCGTACCGTCACTTCCGATCGTCACTTCCGCTAGTTTTTCGCTCCAAACGCTCGCGTTCTCCTTGTTGTAATATGAGCAGCTGAGCACGGAGAGGACTCAACTGAGCTCGCTCGCCCACCACAGCCCACCAGGGAATATATAAAACATCGCGCACCCAGGTAGGACCTGAATTCATTCATTTCATTCATCGAGTGAACGGAGGAAGAAGCGGTTACTTGACTTTAGGCAAAAAAACAAAAGAAAAGGCCCGATCAGCGATAAAAAAGAGGAATTTATTTCATTTGTGTAACATACAAAACAGTCCGGCGCCGGGGAAGTTTAGGTCAGACACCGCGCATCGCGTATGCGAATCGCGTATGCGTAGTAAAAAAATACTTTTGCGCGTACTTGCCCTGAGAGGCTACGCGGGGCTACGCTGCATACGGGGCGTACGTACGCTGCGTATTGGCGTATCGTGAGGACGCGCGAGTGTATCTCGCCCTTAAGTCCCCGAAGGGAGCCAGTGCGTCTGGGCTGTCACCCCATTCGCCCTGGGTGCTGTCCTCCAGAGCCATGCTCTCGAGCTCCAGCGTGGGAGTGAGAGGCTCAGTCATGTCCGGGTCTGTTGGCGCCGCAGCAGCGCCCATGGCTTTGGAGACAAAGTCCGCCCGGTGCCTCCTCACCGCCTCCAGCATCTGGCTGCAGTGTGAGCATGATTCAGGCGCATCCAGCGCCATGTTCACGTGCAACATTCCCAGTCAGACAGGACAGGCCTCATGGGTGTCCGTCGCCGAGAGGGAAAAACCGCATCCGTTGGGGCATGCGCGCGAGGTCGGGCTCGCCGTCCTGCTAGTCTTTTTCGGAAGTCTGTCTTTCGCTTTCCTTTCTCCGGAGGCATGTCCGAGATAAGATGAGCGAGTCCTTCCAAAATCCATTTTCTTTTTATTTGAGACGTTTCCTCCGTCGCGTCGCTTTCGCTGGCTAGCCTGCTACGAAATTAGCAGAGGTAGCGATGTGACGCAGTTTAGCGCCGTCGAGCGAAGCAGTCTGTGGAAAGAGGAGAAGAAAATACTTCGGGGTTAAAGAAAAATGTGCCGGACTAGCTTTCGCTAGCCCGGCAGTACGCAGGAAGAATTCTCTGTACACCCTGTGTAGGGAGCAAGCTCACCTCTGGTCGAGCGATGAGGCACAGAGAAGTCCAGCGAAGAGAGTTCAGGTTTAAGTGAGGTGAAGGGCAATAAGAGGAAGTAGGATGGGCGTCAGCACCTTAAATACCCAGAGGGCGGGTTCTCTGGAGTGATGCTGACGCCCCTGCCATAAAGGCGTGATTGTATTCCTTCAGGTAATTGCGCGGAGCGCAATTTCCCATAGCATTTATGTTGCACCGAGAGACTGACTGATAAGGGAACCTAAACTTATGAGCTTAATTTTCAAATACTGTGAACAAAAATCAGGAGTACCTGAAACATGCTTCCTACAACCTTTTCTTTCTTGCTCAGTTTTTAATTCTTTTATTTTCTGTTGCCCCCTTTTTTTTTTTACACAGGTAATAATAAGCAACAGTTACTAAAAGATTAACACTACAACAGTGATTTTGGGAAGTTGGACCAAAAGATGCAAACTGACACACCGAGTTACAAAAAAGAACAACAACAACAACAACAACAACAAACTAACTTTTATACCCTGAGGCATGCTCAATAATCCACTAACTAACTTTTATGTTAAAACAAAACACAAAACTGATGTGTCAGGAAAGCTTAAAAAACTGAGGAGAAATACAAGGAGACACATAGTTGAATGAAGATCAGGACGTGGCATAAGAATCAATAATGAACAACTGAAGATGGAGACTTCATAGACTGATCAAAAAAGGCGTTCAATACAGAACAACTGGACTTTATTTGTAGCAAACAAGACGTTTCGCTTCTCATCCGAGGAGCTTTATCAATTAGTGAGGAGACAGTGAGAGGGTGAAGTTCGAACTTCGCCCTCTCACTGTCTCCTTACTAATTGATAAAGCTCCTCGGATGAGAAGCGAAACGTCTTGTTTGCCACAAATAAAGTCCAGTTGTTCTGTATTGAACGCCAATTTTGATTTTATCATGTCCTGGACGACTGAGAATCTTCACCAGCATATTCATAGACTGAAGTTAATGAGGTGATGGCTGCAGCTGAAAGTGGAATGAGGAACAGTGTGTGTGAGAGTGGCAGGACTGAGGAACAGAAACTAAGTAGAAAAATACTAAAAATTATTATCAGGACAAGTTTTGACAGCAACTCACTGTAAATAAAAATAGAGGTGGTGTTATTGGTAAAAATAACTTGAACTTTATGCATTAATTCTGTTTTATATTGATCTTTTAGTCACTGTGGAGCTCATCAAATTGAACTACAGCAACAATCAACAACTGCAAGAACTCTTAGGTAAGAAAAGTTTTTTACTCAAAAAAGTTCAAATGGTAAACGAGTCACATAAAAGTTTGGATCATCCTTTTCTAGAATAATTATTTGTATTATTTTTAAATTACAATCAACAACATTCAAATACAAAGAAGTCACAACCAGTTGTCAGGTGAAGTAAAACAGCTGAAGAACTGGATTGAAGGTAAAAAAAAAAAAAAGAGTAAGACCTCAAAACTCGGCTCTATCTAAATGTAAAATTACTACACTATTTTACTGTTATGAGTGAAATCAATCCAATTGACAAAAAAAAAAAAGACTGTAAATTCTTATGAATCAGATTGATAAACTAACTCTGATTATTAAAATAATCTAACTCTGATTATTAAAATAATCTAACTATCATTGGTCCGTTAGTCACATTGGATAAAACAAAACAAAACCAACATTTGTAATCTTTTATAAGACAAAATATTCAATAAAATGAATCTAAATGTACAATCAGACCCATATATTAAAACTGAACTTGTTCATCGTATTTTGTGTTGTTTTAATAATGCGTTATATTCTCCTTACATGTCAGTCAACAACACGCAGCTACAGAGCAGCTATGAAGTTCTGAGTAAAAATAACAGCCTTTTAAAAGAAGAAGTGAAGGTGAAGGAAACACTTAAAGGTGAGAAAAGAATTAAAAAAGTTATAAAGCCACAATCTAGCATTGATTTTACTTTTATTACAAAGTAAAACTTGTTCATCATATTTTGTCTTGTTTTAATAATGCCTTATATTCTCCTTACATGTCAGTCAACAACACGCAGCTACAGAGCAGCTATGAAGTTCTGAGTAAAAATTACAGCCTGTTAAAGGAAGAAGTGAAGCAGCTGAAGGAAACACTTAAAGGTGGGAAAATAATTAAAAAAGTTATAAATCTACAATTTAGCTTAGTTTTTACTTTTATTAAAATTGTTCAGGTAGTTTTATTTTCAGATGTAAAACAAAAATCAAGTTGGTATGTTTAAATGGAAAGCTGAGAAACATTGAATAAATTTAAAGAAATGTAATGTGGTTCTAAAATGCTGGTTTATATTCAGGGAAGTGGTGTCCTGAAGGATGGAAGAGATTTGGATTCAGCTGTTACTTCAAATTCACTGAGAGAAAATCTTGGTCTGACAGCCAATCTGACTGTGAGCAAAGAGGAGCTCATCTGGTGATCATAGACAGTGAAGAGGAACAGGTGGGTCTGTTTGGTTATATCTTTGATTATTTTGTGGAACTGACTGATCTATTATTGTGGTTTTGACCTTTGTGATATAGTTTAAGGTCTTTGTTGCATGAAATAAAAACTATAAAGAAATAAAAAAAAATGTTAATATTAATAAGTACATTAATATGTTTGGCTTCATTTTCAAGGTTCAAGGTTCTTTATCATCATTCTCATCACATGTGGTACACGAGGAACAAAATTGTGTACTCAAGGTCCCAGTTATGCCTCAAAATATAAAGTACTGTATATAAAAAAGAAAGAGTATACAAGGATGTAAGATATTCACTAAACACTAACAATGTAATATACAGTAATACTATATATTAAACAGCAGCCTGAACATGAGTCTGTTGTGAGCAGATAGGTAACCCAGACAATACTCAAAACCTTTATGTCATAACACTTTCAGTTAGTAAATTATTGCAAATATATTTTCTTCAGAAGACGTAAAATAAACTCTGTAATGATGAATAAATCACATGTAGCATGTAGTTGGATCTGCTCTGGCCTTTGTGGCAGATTTAATCCTTAAATGTTTTTTATTTAATGAAAAACAATAACTCTGTTAATCAGGTTTTATTCATGAAGATGCTGACAGATCACTTATTTTATTATCTTTGAATTTTTTAAATCATGATTCCTGTCAACATTAAGACCGAGTTACATTGACCAGTTTTATGTTTAATATGAAAGCTTCTTACAGAATATAAGTTTTTTTTTTAAATGCAGCAAACCAAACACGCAGAATTAAACAAAGATTTTGAGAGTGTAAATTATTTTTAGGTTAAAGAGTCAACGTAACTCATGTGTTTACAATTTTGAAATAATAAAACAAAACAAAAATAAAATCACATAAAAGCTGTTGAATGTTTTTCTGTTTAAATGTTTTAGTTTATTCTTTTCATAAAAACACATGACCAAGATGATAACACATTCACTAAAATACCTCTCAAAAATATTTTGCAATTTTTGTTTTTACTTAACTAGAAATTTGTAATAAAACTGAGCAGAGATGGAGAATCATGGATTGGTTTGTCTAAAAAGTGGAATGCAAAGCAACGGATCTATGAATGGAAATGGGTGGATGGATCACGGCTGACAAAAACGTGAGTTTTAAATACATTCATGATGAAAAGTAGAAAAGTAGTATATTGTGTGTTTTTATTGGTTTTCATTCTGTAGTGTTCATAATTTCACTTTGTGTAGCTGTTTTTATTGTTTCTTTGCAGCTAAAAAACAAAAACAAGTTTCTTGTGTAAAAATCATCTGTCCTGTTTTATGTGGAGTTTGAACTTTTTTGACTTTATGTTCTTTGTCTGGGAACTTTTGTTTCCTCCCAGTTTAAAAACATGAATGTTACGTTAATTAAATATGTCTGTAAGTCACATTTTTGTGTTTATCCAGTAACTGTGTCAAACTGAATTAAAATGAAATAAAATAAATAGATCAATAAAGAATTACTTTAATTTTATTATTGAATGTAACACTAAAAAGAACTAAACCTTAAATTCAGGTGAAAGTTTTGATTCTCCATCCATTATCTTTTACTCGCTTCTTCCATTTTGGGTCACGGGGGTCGCCGGTGCCCATGTCCAGCAGTCACTGTGCGAGGGGCGGGGGACACCCTTGACAGGTCTCCAGTCCATCACAGGGACACATACAAACAACCATTCTCTCTCTCTC
>JBBPBX010019454.1:29164-39931 GCA_038048925.1 Garcialebias charrua | reverse complement strand
TAGAGCGAGCGCTCTCAGTTAGCAGCCAGTGTGTTACTCTGCAGCCTTATTGCTTGTTTTCGAAGAGTCAGACGAAGAGTTTTTAACATGGAGGGTGAACTTATGGATGTTTCTCAGCGGCCTACGCGACGCGTCTGGATTTTAAAAAGTATTTTGCCATTTGCCCTCTTCAAAATGGCGGCCGCGACGGCCACAGAAGATAAGGACTTTCCATGAAAACACGGTAAAAACAATTATTTCTTTGCTGAGAAAAATATATTTCTTAGCTGACTTTATAGCACAAGGTTTTTCTGAGCTTAACCGGTTCAAATGGTCAAATCTGCTGGATTAAAAAAAGTATTTCGCCATTTGCGGCCGCCATTTTGAAGAGGGCAAATGCGAAATACTTTTTTAAATCCAGCAGATTTGACCATTTGAACCGGTTAAGCTCAGAAAAGCCTTGTGCTATAAAGTCACTGACTTTATAGCACAAGGTTTTTCTGAGCTTAACCGGTAAGTATTTCGCATTTGCCCTCTTCAAAATGGCAGTTAGCGTGTTAGCATTAGTGTCTGCTAGCATTGCTAATACATAAGTGCTTTTGAAATTGCGGACCTAATAAATCAATAAGTGCTTTAGAAATAGCGGAACTAATTTTTGGATTAGCGCTGCCCAGCACTGGATATTGCATTCTTAACATTACTTTCCAAAACATTCCACAATCCAGTTCCCTGGATTGAGGTAGACGTCCCTTCAAACTGGTTCTGAATTTTGGTTTGGGATATATTTCTGTCCCTTTAAGATTGTAACAACTTTGTCTTTTTAGCAAAATTACTTTGAATATTTAAAGGTAATGAATTGTTATATGAGCCTTATACATAATTGTCAAAATACTATAATCTACCAATTCATGAAACTTCAATAACTTCACTTGATAAAACAATGGGTTTGATGGGTGACAGAAATGTTTTCCGGTAATAATTCTAACAGCTTTCTTCTGTAAAATAAAAATAGGCTTTGTAATTGTTTTACACGCTTCCCCCCAAACATCAATACAATAGATCAAATGTGGAACAATGATTGTGTTATACAACATATACAGAGCTTTGTTATTTAACAAGTCCTTGACTTTGTACAGAACTGCAATAGATATAGCTATTTTTGGTTTTAATGAATTTACATGATTTTTCCATGTTAGTTTATATCAATGTTAACTCCCCAAAACTTAATCTCATTTACTTTATTAATCTCAACACCATCAAGTTTCAATGGATAATCAACATTTTCCATTTTGTTACTGAATATCATGTAATTGGTTTTATCTAAATGTGCTGATAATTTGTTAAGTTTAAACCAATTTTGTATTTTAATAAATTCTGTCTTCATCAACTCTAGTATTTGCCTTATATCTTTACCTGAACAGAAAAAAGTGGTATCATCTGCAAATAGAACACAATTTAGGAGACCAAACACTTTCAACAAGTCATTCACATACAAAATAAATAACTTTGGTCCAAGTACAGAGCCCTGTGGGACTCCACAAGTGATATTAAAGAAGTCAGATTTTTCATCATTTATTTGCACAAACTGTTTTCTTTCTTTCAAATAGCTTGATACCCACTGTAGTGCTGGTCCGCTAATGCCATATTTATTTAGTTTTGAAGTACAAAGTAGAATATTGTGGTCAATAGTATCAAAAGCTTTTTTTTTTAGATCAACAAAAATATACAGTACACAATGTTGTTTTTGATCAACAGCAGTAGTTATTTGGTCTACTAATTCTATGAGTGCCATTGATGTAGAGTTTTTTGTTCTAAATCCATACTGACTGCTACTTAGAATATTTTGTTTATCAATAAATTCATCCAATCTGGTCACAAATAGTTTTTCTAAAATTTTTGAGAACTGGGGTAACAAGGATATTGGTCTATAATTATTGAAAAGACATTTATTCCCGTTTTTAAAAAGAGGAATTACTTTAGCCACTTTCATATTATCTTGAAATATTCCAGTTGAGAATGATAAATTACATATACTGTAAATGTAAACGGTTCAATAACACAATTCATTATGTCCTTTGCAGTGGACCACCTACTGTAGTGAAACACATTTTCTTTGAAACTATCAATGAAAAAGAGTAGACATTATTTATTCCATTAATTTGAATCAAAAGACACAAATTAAATCACAAGAGGCTCTCTTTATTCTTTACTTTGTGCTAATTCAAATATAATCAATGCATAACCTTGTGTTATTTGCATGAGCAGTGTTATTATTCTTCAATGTGTTGAATGGTCATTGTCATTCTTTAATGTTCAAATGGTGTATTCTTTAATATGTGGACATATTAATCAAACTCTGTTTAAAGTTCAAGGATATGTCAAATTGTACTTTTCAGTTTTGTTTAGAAGTTAGAAACAGCTTAATCAGTTTAACTGGCATCTGTCTAGTCTGTTTCTGCTCTTCTCCTAAAACAATCTCTTCCCTTCTGGTCTAAACAACTTTCCACAAAACCTCCTCTTCTGACCTAAAGTAACATCTCTGACCTAGCAAAACCACTCCCAAGTTCTGGTCGCCAACCAATGAACGGAATGTGTTCTGCTTATGTCAAGTCCTCTTTAAAAGTTCTAAACTTCCTGGAACTGTCAGTCCTACGAGGAAGTTAAGATGCACTGACTTTCTCTTTTTGCTGTTGGATGCGAGTCATGAGCCAAAGACTCGTCCATCAGCTAGGGTTGACAGCCTGCCGTTGTTACAATCCGAACAGAGCATAAAGCTCCAAGCTTCGAATTAATTTTCTTCTTGAGGAATATTTTATTCTGAAACCAACGAGGAAGTGCCACTACTTCTGATGATCCAAGCGAACAACAGGAGACGTTGGAAAGTAAACAAGAACCGGTTCGGACGTACTGGACCTGCAAGGGCTCTGTACGTCTGAAAGGCTGGTGCCCTCTCTTTACCAGACTGGTCGTCTTAAAGGTAATGAGTTTGCTGTTTACAAACGTACCTGGAGCAGGGGCAGTCCTAGCCTATTTGGCGCCCTGGGCGAGCAACCCCAACGGCGCCAAAGAACAAGAAGTAGCCGGAGACAAACATGTAGCATTAACATAGTATGAACATTATTCAAGAATTGTTTCAAGAACAGACTTGAGACTCTCTGGAGGCCCGAGACACTCAAGGGCTGCAGCAGGCTTGAGACCCTCTGGAGGCATGGGACATCTGGGTCCTGCAGTAGGCTTGAGACCCAGTAGAGGCTTGGGCCCCAGGATGTTCTTCAAGGTTGTGGTTACAAGACAAATAAATACACAACATTTCACAGTCATAAGAGCAAGAATCCACATTCAGTAGAATATTTTTTTTTTCCATTTATAGATGGCCTCCCTTCACACCTTATAGCCATCCTCTCACTCCAATATGTATTTTTTTTAATAGAGAGAAAGAAAGAAAAGAGAAAGTGAGACAACAAAACAACAATTATCCACAAAAAGAGCACAAGGCAAACACACCAAACCTCCGTCCACAATCCTGCAAAGCACATGACAGAACACAGCAACGAAACATACAAGCATAAAGACTGATAATATTCATGACCTTGCATTAGATTTCTATATATAAACATACCCATACCTACAAATATATATACAGTATACATACATATATATTTATATTCATTTATATACCCATCTACATATATCTACATATACATCCCTGCATCCATTTGTGTGTGGTTGTGAGCATGCATAAGTGAATAAGGTTCCTCCAATAGAACATTTAGTAGCGATTGTGAAGCATCAGAGATCTGTCCCCCCAAAGCCCGAGACAGACGAAAGGGCGATCAAAGCCCAAGACCCCAGGAAGGACCCCGAGCCCAGAGTCCCCAGGACCACCCGAACAGGACGAGCCACTCGTCCACTCCCCAGATCCGACCAAGGGGAAGAACCGGACGAACCCCACCAGGGACCACACACAATGACCCCCCGGGGTCAACAGCGACAAATGCACAGGCCCCCGCCAGAGCCCGCTGCACCGACGTAGCCCCAGGGCCGGACACCGATGCTCGGGCACCGGGGACGCCCACCCCTCAGGCCCAGACCCGACAGGACCAGAGGACCCGAGCCCCGCCAGGCAGCCACCAGGCCGAGCCGACCAACGCCCAAGCGCCCAGCCCCAGATAGTGAGGGTCCCAAGCACGCCCGCAGGCAGAGGAACACCCACCAGGGGGCCACGTGGCAGGAGCGCGACACTAGGTAGCCTCAGAAGTATCAGAGAGGGGGCAGTCCAAGTCCCAGCCTGACACTTAAACATTCATACGAACGAACCAAGTTAAAATATATAATCGAGCTACGGCAGACTGGATGCACGACCTACGAACGAGCCCCATTACAAGTATATAATCGAGCTACGGCGTAACTGCGTCACATATGGCAATCGGCGAGGTGGGGGAGGGGATTGCCTTTGGCTGTTGCTTGTTGGGCATGGGCGTGACACTGCGCATGACAGTGGAAAAGTACCGCCAGCGAGAGGGGGGGCTGGGCTTCTGGCGGATGTACACACAGCCGCAGTGCACCTGGCGGCGGAGGGATCCGTACAGGTAAAGCGGTAACTATTTAAAGGGCTGCGGCCATTTTGTCCCTCGTGGGTTAGTTACGGCGATTGATGAGAAGAGACATACGAACGAGAACGAAGAAGAACAACGATAACGAGAGAAAAACAACAACAAACAACGTACGAACAGGTACTGTAATAAATTTTAATTTACAGTAGCAGTTTTAGACTAAAGCGAACGTTAGCACGTTAGCATTCATTTTAAATTTTGCTCCTTAGGAATTAGCACGTTAGCTAATTTTCGACGCTAGTTTTCGACGGGTCATCGAACGGGCAGGTACGGTCCAGTACTAAATGTACTCAAAGAAATATTTTTAGACGAAAGCAAACGTTTGCATTGATTTATGAACGTTAGCATTAATTTTAATTTTTGCTCCTTAGGAGTTAGCACGTTAGCTCGTACGAAGAATGGCTCCGAAGAGACCTGGAAAGTCCGCGGCAGAGGGGAAAAAACCTCGCAGAACGATCACGCTGGAGACGAAGGCAAAAATAATAAAAATGTCTGATCAGGGCATGACACCCTCAAAAATAGGAGAGAGGCTAGATTTACCGAGGTCGACTGTGGGGACGATAGTGGCGGACAAAGAGCGCATTTTGCAGCAAGTGCGTGCTTCAGCCCCCATGAAGTCCACCATCATTACAAAACAGAGGACGGGTAGAATAGTAGAGATGGAACGGTTGCTTGTGCTATGGCTGGAGGACAACACGCAACGCAGAATACCAGTTGGCATGTCTGTGATTTGTGAGAAGGCGAGGAGGATCTATCACAGGCTGCTAGAACTAGGGACGAGTGAGGGAGGTGCAGGGGAGCAGGGGGGTGCGGGGGGCAGGGGGCTGCACAGAGCGATCAGGGTGAAGGGACGTCCTCCCAGAGCGATCCGGGTGAAGGGACGTCTTCCCAGAGCGCAGGAGGAGGGACTTCAAGCGCAGGAGGAGGGACTTCAAGCAGCACATCAGGGGAGTTGGATGGACCAGAGACCTTCACTGCATCTAAAGGATGGTTTGATCGTTTCAGGAAAAGAAACAACTTCCACAACATCAGAGTGCAGGGTGAGCATTTAATTTCTCATTTTTATTTTTTAATAATGCAGGTACAGGTAGTCCACGACTTACGATTGTTTTTTACATTTTTTTCCCCTTTTATTACAGTGTTACAACAGCTTAACCGTGTCATTTTGTGTGCATTTAGGGGAGGCATTTAGGTGAGGCATTTAGGTGAGGCCTCCTGCCTGTCCTCCTGCCTCCAGCCTGTCGTCCAGCCTCTAGCTTGTCCTCCACACATGCACCACCCAGGTAAGGAGAAGTTGTTGTTGTCTGTGTTGTTGTTCTCTGCAGGTGCTGACGTCTGTGTGTGGTTGTGTTCCAACAGTTCATCCGCGTGTTGCTCCACCTCATGGATGAGCCGCTGGTGCTGCCTGTCCTCCAGCCTGCTCTGCCTCCAGCCTGTCGTCCAGCCTCCTGCCTGTCCTCCTGCCTCCAGCCTGTCGTCCAGCCTCCAGCCTGTCCTCCTGCCTCCAGCCTGTCGTCCAGCCTCCAGCCTGTCCTCCACACATGCACCACACAGGTAAGGAGAAGTTGTTGTTGTCTGTGTTGTTGTTCTCTGCAGGTGCTGACGTCTGTGTGTGGTTGTGTTCCAACAGTTCATCCGCGTGTTGCTCCTGTCCTCCAGCCTGCCTCTGGTGTCCTGCATGTTGCCTCCATCCATCACCTTTGTGTCGTTCTGCCTAAATGACTGCTGCCAAAAACCAAAAAAACTTCATGTGATGCACAGACCTGCTCACATCAGGACCACAGACCTGAACTGACACCTGCCTGAACTAACAGCTGGCCTAAAATGCTCCCAACATTCATTGTTGAGCAATGGCTAAGCAGTTCCATCAGATGCAGGTTTGATCATGAGAAAAACATCTGTCTACCTACACTTCAGTCAAAGTAAGGCAATTTTGTTTCATTTTTCTGCTGCTTCTAGCTTTTTCTGAGTTCATGGACTTCTTTCTCATGCACATGGACACTCATCAACGCACTGGTTTCAAAAACATGATGGTTGCAACATGCTTCTGATAGATGTGATGCTGCTGATGGATTTATGGATTCATGTGTGATTGTTGACATCATTTTGCTGATGTCAGTTCCTGCTGATTTGCTGCTGCTGTTATGGATTCATGTGTGATTGTTGACATCATTTTGCTGATGTCAGTTCCTGCTGATTTGCTGCTGTTCTGATGTTAAAAGCTGCACTTTGAGAAGTGTTCATGTGTGATTGTTGACATCATTTTGCTGATGGGAGTCCCTGATTTGCTGCTCTGATGTTAAAAGCTGCACTTTGAGAAGTGTTCATGTGTGATTGTTGACATCATTTTGCTGATGGGAGTCCCTGATTTGCTGCTGTTGTGATGTTAAAAGCTGCACTTTGAGAAGTGTTCATGTGTGATTGTTGACATCATTTTGCTGATGTGATTTCCTGCTGATTTCCTGCAGTTCTGATGTGAAGTTACTGATGTACAGTTACTGTGTGTGTTTATGGATGAATGTGTGGTGTAATGGTTTAGATAAGTGTTTGTAAATAAAGTTCTGTGCATGTTTATGGCCCAGTATGTCAGTCTCATGCTGTTAAATGTGTGCGCGGCGCACCGTTAGCGGTATTTCCGTGACCTACGCACAGAATAATGACCTACAAACAGGACGCTATTTTCACCCCCTAGCTACGACAGGATCGAGCTGCGAACGGTTCTTAGGTCCCGAACTCGTTCGTAGGTCAGGGGTTCCCTGTAATTCAAAAACTGCATGGGATATTTTAAAAGTACTCAACAACAAAAATGCCTCTACCCCATCCCAGACTACATTTCAGGATGGCACTTCAATCATAACAGATCCAACAGAAATTGCAAATTAATTTAATCATTTTTTTTTTTATAAATGTGGGACCGCCTATGTTATCAAAAAAGTTGCACCTATAATTGTTGCTCCGTTAACATTTATTTTTTCCCTGTCACTTGAATCTGGTATTATCCCACAAGATCTAAAACTTGCCAAGGTCATCCCGCTGTTTAAAGCTGATGACCCATCTGTATTTTCAAATTATCGTCCCATATCAGTTCTCCCGTGCTTTGAGTTTGGTGTACTCTAGAATCTTGAGGCATCTTGATGCCAACAATATTTTTTATGAGCATCAGTATGGCTTTAGAAAGAATTGTTCTACATATATGGCTCTCTTGCATCTTAGAGAAAAGATTTCAACTGCTTTTGAGAAAAATGAATATGCTCTAGGAATTTTCTTGGACTTATCAAAAGTTTTTGACACAGTAGATTATGAAATCTTATTATCAAAAATGTCTTGTTATGGTTTTAAAAATAAGGTTCTGAAATGGGTTGAAAATTATTTGCACAACAGAGAGCAAATTGTAATTTTTATTGGTAAATTCAATTGTCACAGCGGGATGTCCTAAAATGTGGAGTTCCACATGGATCCATTTTGGGTCCATTATTGTTTCTCATATATATTAATGATCTACCAAAAGCATCTAGTGTTTTGACACCTATCTTATTTGCTGATGATACCAATCTCTTTGTTGCTTATGGTAACTTTGACTCACTTATTGATAAGGCAAATTATGGGCTCATTCAATATGGAGTTAATATGTTAACCCTCTGGGGTCTATGCCCTCATATTTGAGGGCATGATGTCATGTCTATTAATAGTCTCTTTAAACAAAGCATGCTGCATGTGAAGTGTTCCATTCAAGTCTGTTGGACAGCAGAGACTCCAATCTTTATAAAGTAGTGTTTTTATATTGATTTTGTTGTGTATTTACTTCAAAATACAACCAGAAATGTGACAGATGATTGCTGTTATGTCATTGCACCCATGTTACTCGCGCGACGCGCAATCAGTTGATTTTTATTACCAAAAAGTCAATGAATTCAAAATGAAGACATGCATTCCTGCACGTAAAGGCAGGAATTTTAACCATTTAACTGCCACACATTTCACTGAGGTTTACAACAATGAAATAATAATTCAGCCCCCAATGTTCCTCTCCACCACCGAGGAGCTGACATCCCAGTTTGACTCTGTTTGTTTAAAGGCTCTGGATCATGTTGCTCCTATGAAATCTAGGAGACCAAAACTCAGAGAAGAACCATGGCTGAATGACGTGACCAGAGCTGTTAGGCAGCAATGCAGGAAGGCAGAGCGAAAATGGAGAAAAGACAGATTGCAGGTCTCTTTTCAAATGGTAAAAGAGAGCTGGCGCCAATGTCAGAAAGCAGTCAAAACGGCAAAATCCCAATACTTCTCTGATATTATTGCTTCAAACTCTCGCAATCCTTGAGTTCTGTTCTCCACTCTAAACTATGTTCTCCACCTCACTGAACAATCACCCCTGGAAGCCTCAACTGATCTGTGCGAGAACTTCCAACATTTTTTAGATAAAATTGCGACCACCCGGGCTCTCATTTCTCCTTCATCTCATGATCTATCCATCCCACCTCAATCTGTTACTGTATTTGACCATTTTGAACCAGTCTCTCTGTCATCTCTAGAGCAGGTCATGTGCAACCTGAAACCATCTGGTTCCCCCTTTGATGTGGTCCCCCCTCAGCTACTAAAGGAGGTTTTTCCCTCTAGGTCCCTCCATTCTCTCTATTGTAAATAGCAGTCTATCCTCGGGTGTGGTGCCAAAATCATTAAAACATGCTGCTGTTCAACCTCTCCTGAAAAAACAAACCTCGACCCTTCAGTAGTATCCAACTTCAGGCCTGTCTCCAGACTCCCATTTGTATCTAAACTTCTAGAGAAAATAGTTGAGTCCCAGTTGAAGTGCTTCCTGGAGGATCACGCTATCCCCGAGCTATTCCAATCTGGCTTCAAATCTCTCCACAGCACTGAGACTGCCCTACTGAAGGTTTTTAACGACATCTTCCTATCCACAGACACTGGTGACTCTGTGCTGCTTGTCCTATTGGACCTCTCATCCGCTTTCGACACCATCGACCATGAGATCCTCATTGCTAGGTTGGAGCAGTGGGTGGGCATCACAGGGTCAGCCCTAAATTGGTTCAGATCCTACCTCTCTGACAGGTCCTTTTGTGTTTCCATCAATGATTTTAGTTCTGCAGTGGCGGCTCTTAAATGGGGGGTTCCGCAGGGGTCCATCCTGGGTCCTCTCTTATTCTCCTTATACCTGCTGCCACTTGGTGCTATTTTCCGGAAACACAACATACCCTTCCACTTCTACGCCGATGACTGTCAAATTTACTTCCCCCTAAGACAAAATGGTACATGCTCTATTCAACCTCTGCTCGACTGCCTGGCTGACATCAGGGACTGGATGGCTTTAAATTTCTTAAGTTTCAATGATAAGAAGTCTGAAGCCATATTGTTCCTTCCCAATGACACAACCTCGAACCACTGCATCGACCTTTCGGCTCTACCCCTGTCTGAAAAACAAAAAGTCACAAATCTGGGAGTGATAATGGATGAAACTCAACAGTCATGTAAACATGATCATCAAATCCTGTTTTTTCCAGCTGAGGCGACTGTCTAAGCTGAAGCCCATACTATCCTAAAATAACCTGGAGACAGTAATTCAAGCATTTATTACATCTAGGCTTGATTACTGCAATTCACTTCTGCTTGGCATCAGTCAGGCCACCATTGCACGATTACAACTGGTTCAGAACGCAGCAGCCCGATTTTTAACCAGTACACGCAAAAGCGAGCACATTACACCAGTCTTGGCCTCCCTGCACTGGCTACCGGTTCATCTTCAAATCCAGTTCAAAATTCTCCTGTATGTCTACAAATCACTGAACAGTCTCGCCCCCGCCTATCTCTCGGATTTGTTACACCCATATGTCCCACCACGTGCTTTGAGGTCAGAGGACCGGGTACTTTTAAAGGGGACCTCAGATGTATTTTTTAAATTTTTATGGTATTTCTGTGGGATATCCAGACCCTATTCCTTCAATTTAATGCACAAAATAATTATTAGATAATCAATTATACCCTTTTTAATTCTGCCATTTTTAACTTTCGTTTTGAACGACCGGTTTCTTGAAGTCCACGCCCTTCAACGATCTGTTAACGCCCTCTGTAACAGCCAGTATCTGTAATGTGTTGTTGTTTTAAAATTAGCTCTTTTTTTATTACTCATTTGACTTACTGTTAGTGTTAGCTTAAGATA